>JANIJH010002805.1:0-12956 GCA_024520975.1 Erythroxylum areolatum | reverse complement strand
GCTAAATATTTACAATTAATATAGTTTGACTAAGTAAAACCCGAGCTATTAATCAGGTGCTTGTGAGTGCATTATTAACAACGACATGTATTTATTTTCCCTCTTGATGATTGAATAAGGTTTATCCTTTCTCACCTTCCTGCTCTCATACACCTTGATACTATTCTTCTATGTAATCATTTTCTCACTCTGATAAGGTTAAATTAGCATCAACTGTTCATTTTAACGTGCAGAAAATCTCTAGCTTCAGGACAACTGAGTGCTTCAGGAAATTTTATTCATGATTTCTCATCGCAGAAAAAATTCTATCATGCATCGATCTTTTGTTTATAGCTATGCTGTTACTCAATTTGAAATATAAATCATCTTCACAAACAGACAAACTTTCACTTCGATTTCAAAACTTTTCAAGATTACAAGTAGTTTCTATCATCTTCAATGTCTGCCTCGGATTTGCATATTCGGGGTTCAGAATATGGAGTTTGGAAGACAGGTTAAGGAATATCAGCACAACTTTACCATTCAAAAAGTGGTTATTATCCTTATTTCAAGGGTTCACCTAGCCATTGGTTGCTTTGACTATAAATTTTGGGAGGAAATATCATCCAAGAATGCTCCTGAAACTATTGTGCAGAAGTTGATGAGAATGGAGGATTCCCTGTTTGGACAGTTGGTGAAGGAATGCTGGTCTCATTTTCAATCCGCATAATCCATTGGAATTGATACTTTTCTTAAAAAATCAAGTCAATGATTTCTTAAGGTCAAATTAAAGAGCGCAGCGACTTTATCATCTCATGAACAAGAGAGTGAAGTTGCATTATGCTTGAAAACATTGGACCATTCAACATATAAACAAGGTTATTTGATGCTAGAAATGAAGATTTTGCATAAATGAAACTTGTATGAAGCTGAATTAGAAGAAATGAATCATGACAGCAATGATGCTCCAATGGAACATTTCATGTTTGGTGCAATTGTTACAGTGATTTGGAGAAATCCAAGTGAATCATTTATCTTTTCTGATTTTTTCAAGCATTACACTGAAAAATAAGGGCTGCAATCTAAAGTGAAGTAAGGTGGAAACTGTTGAGAGTACTTATATGTAAATCTCCCATATTAAAGAATGAAAGGAAAAAAGACTAACATATAAATTTAGTAAACTACTCCATCTATTACCTACTAGTTTTAATATGAACCTCATGTAAATTTGTGTGTGATCTTACTTTCCTTCTCAAGTAGACTTATAGGCTTATTTCATATTTAACATGGTATCAAGGCAATCAAGATCTTGGCCTATTGCTACTTTACTTATTGCCAACTTTCCTCCTCATCAGCGATATTATGAAAACTTCAACTTATTTATGGCTTAGATGTTCATTTACACAAAATGATTTCTTCAACTACTTTTTATGTATTTTCTAGTTAATTTAGTTTGCCATATTGATGTAATTAAAACTAAGAATATGTAATTTGGTTATAACTTAGTAAAGTTTGTTTATAACTATGTATTATTATGACAGCTAAACATGTTTCAATTAGAAATTGACTTCAAATCTCAATTTCATGAACATTCTCAATTTCATGAACATCCATTAGTTTTTTAACTTATATCCAAATCGAAGTAAAATTAATAAAGAAAAATCCTTCACTTGTACTATACTTATATATTTCTAGTTTGGGGAGAACAATTTATTCTTTTTTTAATTATAGTGTGAAGTTTATAATTTTTATAAATACCCTTTTCTTAAAATTAAAAACGAAAAATATTTGTATCAATAATCTTATTTAAATCGAATTTCATTTAATTTTAAATTATTATTGAAAAAATAATTTAAGGCGAACTATACTTGGTGCTAATCTGACAAGAAAAAAAGAGAGTAAATACTGATGTCATAACATCGTCTTGTGAAACATCAAACCTGTTAACGAATGCTTACTAGATCGATTCGATTGTTGCTAGAAAAAGCAATGAGAACGATAGATACTATATTTATATGGTCCATCATCAGTTTTTGCATGCTTTGTTAAAGTTCGATCGAGTTATATTATTTATTTATCTGGCATAAGGGTGTAGGAAGGGACTTTGTTCTAATTTCTGACCAGAATAATGAAAGAACCGACTGACTGTATCTTAACGAATCAGTTCTTAATTTCTTTATTCCTGAATTTGAACGTGACGAACTGAGCTTGAAATTTGCTTGTCCTTTTGTTATTAAAAAAAATGATCAGAGTATCTGAATTTATATTTATTTGTTCCTCGATATCCTCGAAGATCTCACATTGCTACTGATTTATAATATTTGTCTGTTGGTTTCATATACTACTTAATTCTGATCGTGACAAACAACACTGTCATTTCGTTTTCCAGATTCTATTCTCATATCATCTCAAATCTTCCCTTTTTTTCGCCCCCTTAAACTTCTATGCCTTTTATTTTAACTTCCCAAGTTCTTGGATGCAAAACATTCATTTCAATCTCCTTTGTCCCCTCCCTTGAACTGTTCAAAAAACATGAAGAAACATTGTAGGAACTTACCACTGTTGACTATGTTCTTACATAGTTCGGTCCCCAAAAAGATACCACAAAAGGTGGAAAGTTATTTGTGAAATGGCCACAAATTATAAGCGCACCTATCTCGAATCGTAAGTGTCAATCCGACAAGAAAACCAAATTTCATAACCAGCCAATAAGAACAAATGCATAATTTTATGTTTTTTAATTATTTTAGTAGAATTAATAATGGTTCACTGAAGTTATAAAAGAAAAAGAAGATAAAAATGAGTGGTGAATCCCAAATTCTTGGAAAGTTACTTGTATAAATATTTGAAGAGTTACATTCATTCAATTTTTTATTATTTTCTTTCTCATACGATCATTTGAAAATAATATCTTTATTAGTTAAGAGTAAGACTATGTGTATATTATTAAACTTTTTTAAATTCTACGTGTTAATAAAATTTTTATTTAGTATTATTGTTATTTTCGTTGTTATTGGTATTATACTTTTGTGAGAGAGTATATGAGAGTTTCTATGACTTGGTGAAACAATTTGAATTTCCAACTCAATATGGAAAATGATTGTTTACGAGGAAAGTCGTATAACTCAATAATCTTTTTCTATTATGGAATAACATGTTTTCTGGAAAAACAAAACTACAACTCGTGCTTTTTTAATATATAGTTTATCAATGTGGTAGATCTGAAGTTTCCTTAAAAATCCTAGTAGATATTGTAATTGATTTTTTTCATTTTTAATTTTTTAAAAAGATCTTTTAAATAATAATGAAATACGTGTGATCATAATAATATACTCAAATTAATTAACTTGACTTAATTTATAAAAATTACTCCAATGATATAATAAAGGGTTAATTATAAAAAACTCAAATTTTAGTCAATTTTATAATTATAGATCGAACTTTAATAAGCAATAATAAAATTCTTAAACTTTTAATTTTTTAATTCTCGCTTGAACTTCAGAAAGTAACAATAAAATAATCAATTTTTCAATTTTTTTTCAATTCTAGCCTGACGTTAGTTTTTTCATTAAGTTTGCTGATGTAGCTTACCATGTGTCTCGTAAACTTAACTATTAATACACGTCAGTTAAAATTAACACAACAAATGAAGATTAATAAAATATCATCAACATTATCATCACCTAGTCCAAAGTCCCGCACTGAAGCGGGATATGAAGAGGTTTGATAGTACCCATCTTTACCCCTACATACTAGAAAGACTGTTTCTGATGGACCCACATATAAATATGATATGAAGATATGACAAAAAAAGTCAAATAAATATAAAAGATGTAAAATAAAATAAAAAGGTAATAAATAAATAAAATAGAATAATAACAGTTTTTAAATAAAAAATAAAAAATTAAAATTAAAATTAAAAATTAAAATCTTCATTATATAATGCAAGTTTAGAAACATAGTTATTGAGGAAATAGTAGGCAAATATACATGATATTTTACAAAGTTCTGCTTATATTTAATATGTGGTAAAGTTCTGATCACCATTTTTCAAGTTGTGCGTAAGGATTATGCTACTCTACTATTTCTAATACCAATAAAATCTCATAAGTGTAACACCAAGAAGCTCGAGATATCGAACAGAGAGATGTATAATGTGACAAAACAGTACAAAACTCTAAGCATAATTACCGATTGCCGCACATGCATCCATCCTCCCCTTTCGATAACATTATGCTTTTTTTTTTTGGAAGAGGACTCCATACATGATTTAGAATCTTATCATGAGCTATCATTTTTCATTAACATTACTACATGTTAACCCTCTCATCGCACTCCACGCTATCGAATAAAAGAAACAAAAACCCATTATGGAATACATGTACTCTACAAATAAGATTATTCGGCAATCTATCTATAGGTTGGAATAATTGAGATCCCGTAAAGATATTACTTAAGATATCAATTATACAACCTACAACACATTATGAGATAGGTGTATGGAAGGTATCACGCTTCTTGCCAAGCTATTGTGCATAAGGTATCCAAATAACAAGTACATACATATACATACAGATACACCGAAAGAAAGAAACTTTATTATCAAAATTTCAAGATTAAAGGGAAGAAACATTGGATGAAGAAGATATAACAAAAAAGATAATGAATTAAGATCACATGTGGACAACAGCATTAATAGATCTATAAAAGCACTCACCTACTCCAGATCCTAGCTCTATGACAGAACATCCTTTGAGCATCTCAGCATTTTTTGACAGGTAGTCGTTCATTAGCATGGCACGAGGCCATACCAGTTGACCTGCCAACTCAAAATCAGTCAAAAAGCATGAAATAAAAGCTGAAAATTAAGATTTTATCGTAATTGACAATTTTCCGACAACAATTATGTTATTTTCTCCATCTTTTCTGCAGGCAATTACATGATAATCCAGAACCCCAATAGTCTACCTCTTGAAATCATATGTCAAGGATTGTACCCCAGATCTCAAGTTTCTCTATAACAATATTTAACTGATGTAAAACACAAACAAAACTCATGTTGTGATTAAAGACAAATCTGTAGTGGTATCTCCAATTTCGCATCATAAAAAAAATCCTCTCTTCTCTTCTGTTACCTTTATCCTCTTCATTATAACTAGATACATAATGATAATGGTATTTACTATAAAGACCTCACTTTCTAGAGTGAAATCATTATCTATGGGCACAACATCAGAAGATCAATCTCCACTAGTTTGTTAACCATGACTTAAGTATAGACGATCAATCACACTAATCAAAGAACAGTGCGAAAAATAAATGAACACATAGATTTACGTGATTTATCAAAAATTTTAGCTACGTCCACAGCAGCTAAGGTTTCATTTTTTAACTGTGAATGTTTTTTTAACAACATAATACATTAGGAGAATAGAATACAAAAAGCATAATGTTATTTCACCTCGGAGGCTACCGCCCTCGAACCCCCACCTTCGGATGGAGGGCCTCACCCCTCACACCCCCCCCGGGCAATTCAGTACATATTTGATCCGCGAACATGGGCCTGGTGTAAAATTCAGAATATTTTATCAGGCTCCATATCTCAACACTAAGTACTTCTCAAATACTACGTTGATTCATGTTTGAAATATAAGACAACATAGCTTTTGCTCTCAAATACTACGTTGATTCATGTTTGAAATATAAGATAACATAGCTTTTGCTCTTCCTATTTACATGCCATTGACATATTCTGGAACAAGGTAATTAGCTCCAATATGATAAAGGAAACGTAAAATGATTGAGGAAGGAATTCTTATAGTACAAAGACAAAGTATTTCTGATGTCAAATTGATGAATAATTGCTTACTATGCCAAATGCAACACCATTGAAGGCTGTGTGATATTCAAAGCTTGGCGTTGGTAGCTCAGGAGTTGGATATGCAAAGAGAAACAAAAAGCTAAGAGCAGCCCAAAATGTAGTAACATTTTGTCCGGAGACAATGAAACTGTCAATGAACTCATTGACTGTCATCCAAAAAAAGAGAATGATCAATCCAATAGCCAGGCTGCCTAGGATGTCGATTAAACTATGCATACCTAGGTAAATTCTTCATAAACCAATAAAGGCCAACAAAATGATGTCGTTTAATCACATAATTAAAATAACGTCGTTGTTTAAAAATGAGCTAAATCAGATTACGTAGTCAGATGATTTTACGCTTTAATTTTAGCCTTTTCCTTCATTTTCAGTTTGTTCTTTCGATGCCCTCATCCTTTGATTTTCATATTACTCATCTCTGACATCCTCACACTAAGGATATCAAGAGAATAAATTAAAAACGAAGAGTTTACTAGTATAGTATGCTGTAATGCAAGAATAGTTTAAGAGGTTAGAAAAATAAACAAAAAACAAAGGGTTGAGAGCATCGAGAGGACAACAAATAACGTCGAGTTAGAATTAAAGAAAATTGAAAGTTTGATCATTTTGTTGTCATTTTTTCAAATTTGAGCTAGAATTGAAAAAACAAATTTAAAAAAATGAAAGTTTGCGCATTTTATGACTATTTTTTAAAGTTCATATTATAATTAAAAAATTGAAGAAAATTTAGTTTTTTTATTATTAATTAACGCTGTAATAAATTAAAAAATCAAGAGTTGATCTTCTAGTTCAGGTCTTTCTGAAAGAGAATTTTGGTTGCACTTTATGCAGGTTTTGAAAAAATGTCAACTCCAAGATCTGAGTTCTTTAGGTAAGTTTTGTATGCTAAAGCATGTAAAAGTGTGTCTGCTTTACTTTCTGTCTCCATACAATTGAAGAAAATTTAAATGCAATTGTGGAAGATGGATCCATCTGGAGCATAGGACAAAGGCAACTTTTCTGTTTGGGACGTGCCCTTTTGCGAAGAAGCAGGATACTAGTGCTTGATGAGGCAATGACATCCATTGACAATGCAACTGACTTGATTTTGCAATGTTGAATTGAATTGTTTTGTGCAGCCTGAAATATTAAGGATGGTGGAGGAGTTAGCTATGTCTGTGAAGATAAGGAAGAAAAGAAGGCTGAATGATTCCAGGCACAAATAGAAATTGGAAACAATGATTTTAAGCATAATTCAAGGTAGCATGGATCACAGGAAAGAAGATCAACGTCAGATGAATGGAGCTTAAGGCAGAAAGGGAAATGGAAAGGTGAGGGAGTTTATTGTGAAGATTTCAGGATGTCTAGGATAAGAGAAGAAATGCAGAGCAGGAAGAACAGCAAGTAAGAAAAATTCTAAAACAGAATTTAATTGATGCAAAGAAGTTCAAGGAAGATTAATCAGTTCAATCAAGAGTCATTAGAGTTAATCAAAGTGTGCATGGCTAGTACACCGCACACTTCATTTTTCTTGCTGACAACAGGATTTGTAGTTGTCAGGAATTTGTCTCTTGAAGTTTTTAATTTTATTAGCTATTGGAGATGTCAAGTTCTGTTATGTTATGGACAAAATGTTCACTTTTATGTTTAGGCAAATGAGGAAATGCTTGTACTAGTCTGGTTTTCATTCTTCAGCTTATGTTTTTGTCTTTCAGACAATTACAAAAGAGTTATATTAGAATGTTAGAGCTAATATAAAGCTCATCTTCATTCCTTTTCAAGTTTGCAAGAGAGAAGAATAGAAAAAACCATCAATACAAAAGTTTCAGTTCAATTTCTAGTATTTGTGTTATGTTCATTTTGTTTTGTTTTTCCAGAAGCTAATGTTTTAGAAGTTGAATAGCTGAAGTAGCTACATTTCACACAAAACAGAAGATTGCTCTAAAAATTGAAGTTGGTTTCGGATTCCAAATGAGAGTGACAACTAATTTTTCAAATACACCAAATCTTTAACCAAACACTCAAAAAACTGTGAGAGAGTGACTATTACAATTCTAGAGTAATATTCAGGTTCCAATTCGAAGATCTCATGCTCCAAAAGTTCCCATTTTGTTGGAGCAGACGTGAATAGTGTATAAGGTGTTTGAAGAAAGGCCTCAAGAGTCCAGGAAGACTTGTCCTTTAGCTGCGTGAAGGAAGTACACTCTTCAACCTTCAAGAGTGCACCTTCAAGAGTGGTATCAGGGCTCCAAGGTTCACATAATTTGGACCAATCAAAGCCATGGTAGGTATGAATCCTTCGGTGATGAGTTTACAAAATGTTCAAGCTAATATACCAGTATTAATAGGTGAAAACTACAAGGCATGGGCTCTTAGAGTAGCGGATTGTCTTAGGATTAGTGATTGTTGGAGTGTGGTAATTAAAGGAGTAGCAGAAGATGATGGAACCACAGTTCAAACAGATCAGCATTTGACAAGATTAAACCAAGACAAAGATAAAGATTTCAGGGCTCTTGTTTTCTTGAGATCTGTGGTTAGTGAATCAATTTTGTTGAGGCATGCTAGCTGTAGGAGTGCTAAGGAATTATGGGATACACTAAAAGTGGAGCATGTGGGATTAGCTCAATCATTGAGATCGAAGAAACAAGCAATCATGAGAAACTTTGAGAATTTTTCGATTAAGGATGAAGAGAGTGTGTCAGTAGCAAAAACTAGATTTTTGAGTTTGGTGTAGCAGCTGAAAGAATTTGGTGAAAATACAAGCACACAGATATTGGTAGACAAGTTCCTAAGTAGACTGCCATTGAGATTTGAAGCAAGTGCAGCACCAATGGAGTGGCAGTTCAGCAATGACCCAGAATCAGTGACTTTGGAGCAAGTTTACAATGTTTTGGAGATACATGAGGAAAGATATGGGAATATGAGAGAAGGTGAAGAATATGCATTGAAGGCTAAATGTTTTAAGAAGCCAGAAAATCCACCAAGTTATGCACAGAACCTGAATCAGAACTCTCTTGAAAAACCTGCACAAGTTCAAATGCATCAGCTTTCACCAAATCAGTCACACAATAACCAAACCCTTCATCAGATGACTTCTTACCCTCAAAGTCAATCTTATCCGAGCCACATTCAGTACCAAGTGTATCCTCAAACACAATATCCTCCACAAATGCCTTACCCAAACTTCCAAAACACTAGCCAATTCCCTGGAAACAAAGACAATCGAATGCAAGGTGGAACAAGAATGACAAGATGGGGCATGTTTGTAAATTGCAAGTTATGTGGGAGAAATAATCATGCAGCTGAAGAATGCTATTGGAATGACAATGTGGAATGTGCTTTTTACAGGAAGAGGGGACACTCCAGAAGGGTATGCTATGAGAAATGGTTGAAGGAATAGCAAAATCCTCAAAGCTCTATCTTTGGCAAGCCACCTTCAATACATCCTTTACAAAGACCAAACACCTTACCAAATTTGATGCCAGATCAATCACAACATTACCAACACTTTTATAAATCACAAATGCACCAACCTCATTTTACTGGAAAACCTGAAAACACTCAACCATCTCAACTAGCTCAATCTTACATAACTCAATTTTCAGTACCTCAATCATATATGTTTCAACCTCAATTGACTCAACACTCTTTGATCCCTCAACCTCATGTCTATTATCCTCAAATGACTCATCTCAACTCATCTCGGTCAGGTTTAATATACCAGACACAACATCAAACCACTCAAACACCAATGTCTAGCCTATCAAGCCAATAACCTCAAAGTACAAATTCGATGAACAACTCCTTGCCATATTCTCAACCAGAAACTCACTCAAATTCTCAAAACAACTTACCAAACATGTCAAGCACCCAACCTGGACCTTCAGAGACCAAAAATCAACCAAAGAAAACTATAACCGAAGAGAGTGCATTTGTAGCAGAAGTTTGTCAAGTCTTGGAAACAGATTATGTAGACAATGTTTGTGCACTTGAGTGAAAAATGAAAAGAAAAGTGAGTGGCTGATAGATAGTGATTGCTTTAACCACATGACAAAGAAGAAGGAGGCATTTGTAGAGAAGGATAATAGAGTCAATGGGGTGGTTAAAATAGGAAATGGAGAGATCTTACCTGTTACATGGAAAGGGGCTGTGAAGTTAGGAACAAAAATTGGAAACACAATACTTGATGAAGTCTACTGCATACCCGAGCTTGATCAAAATCTAGTAAGTGTTGGCTAGCTTTTGGGGAAGAAGTATAAAGTGCATTTTGAAGAAGGAATGTGTAGAATTTTTAATGCAGAGGGTGAGCTGATACATAAGATCCCAGTGGTGAATAGAGTCTTAAAATCAGAATGGCAGAAGTAGAAGGTGCATTTGCTGCAATACCAGTGACTGAATTAACACAATTGCGGCACAAGAGGTATGGACATGCAAGCCTTGATTATATAATTGAAATGCAGAAAAAGGAGTTGGTTGTGCGATTATCTCAGCTGAGCAATAAGATGAAGAGTGTATGTGAACCTTGTGCCAAAGGGAAGAGTCATGTCTTACCCTTCCCAACAAGTGACTGGAGAGCTACAGAGAGGCTACAATTGGTGCACATTGATGTTTGTGGACCTATGGACACATCATCATCTGGAGTGAGTAGGTATTATGTTGAGTTTATTGATGATGCATCGATATATTCACGGATTTATTTTATGAAAAGCAAAGATTAAGTATTTGGGCTGTTTAAAGTATGGAGGGCTGAAGTTGAAAGTCAATGTGGAAATAAGATGAGATGTTTGAGAAGTGATAGAGAAGGAGAATATGTTTCGAATGAAATGAAGAAATACTTTGAAAGGGAAGGGATATTCTATCAATTTTCTGTAGCATACTCACCACAGCAAAATGGAGTTTCAGAAGGAAAGAATAGGACCATAGTGGAGATGGCTAGATCAATGATGTTTGGGATGAGAGTACCAAGGAAATTTTGGCCTGAAGCATGTTTTACAGCAGTGTATTTGCAAAACAGATTGAAAACCATGTCATTGAAAGAAAAAACTCCATTTGAAGTCTAGTTTGGGATAAAGCCGAAGGTGCAAAACTTGAGGGTATTTGGATGCATAGCCTATATGCATATTCCTGAAGCTAAAAGAACTAAGTTGGATGAGAAAGCAATTAAAGGAGTCATGATGGGATATAGTGTAGAGTCCAAAGGATACAAAATTTACAATCCAGAAACTGGAAAAATTCTGGTATCCAGAGATGTGAGGTTTGATGAAAATGAGGGATGGAATTGGGAAGAGCCAATTGGTAGAAATTTTGGAACTGATGAGACAATGGGAGAGGATGCAGATAATTACAACAATTATGGAGGTGATGGATCATAGGAGGAGACAACTCAGACGATCCACAAAGCTCCAATGATTCTGGAAGTGTTGGAGTTCAGGAGGAGCTTTTACCAAGTCCTGAAAATGATGAATTAAGTTCAGATTCACAAGTGGAAACATCAAGCTCAGATAGTGCTCACAAGACAAGAGACTTGGCCTCCATTTATAATGAAACTAACCCTTTGTTTGATTTCAGGTACAATGTTGCAGATGAAGAAGAAATAGATGATGCCTTGACAATTGTTGAATGTGTATTGCCTGCAGGATCAGAACTGAAGTCATATAAGCAAGCTATCAAGCAAGGGGTGTGGCAGAGTTCAATGGATGAAGAAATAAAGGCCATTGAAGATAATGGTACATGGTTGCTGGTAGATTTACCAAGTCCAGAAATCAAGGTTGTAGATTTGAAGTGGATTTACAAGGAAAAGTTGAATCTGGATGGTTCAATTAACAAACACAAAGCAAGACTTGTTGTAAGGGGATATAAGTAAGAATATGGGATAGATTACACAGAAACTTGTACACCAGTAGCAAGATTGGATACTGTGAGGTTGTTATTGGCCTTGGGAGCAAACAATGGGTGGAAAGTGCATCAAATGGATGTGAAGAGTGCATTTCTCAATGGGCTGTTGGATGAGGAAGTATATTTAAAGCAACCCAAAGGTTATGTGAAGGAGGGACAAGAACAGAAGGTGTATAAATTAGTGAAGGCTTTGTATAGCTTGAAACAAGCTCCAAGAGCTTGGTATTCGAGAATTAACAATTACTTGATGCAAAGTGGATTTAAGAGAAGTAAGAGTGAAGCTACACTATATGTTAAAACTTATGCTGAAGGGAAATTGATATGTTCATTATATGTTGATGATTTGTTGGTAATAGGTACTGAAGATAAGCTTATGGAAGAATTCAAGGAATCAATGAAATCAGAATTCCAAATGACAGATTTAAAGGAGATGAGGTACTTTTTGGGACTGGAAATTCAGCAAAGAGAGGATGGGATCTTCATTCATCAAAGAAAATATGCTGAGGAGTTGATTGAAAATTTTAGTTTGAAAGATAGTAGTGGCATGACAACTCCCATGGAGCATCAGTTGAAGTTGGAGGCTACAAAACCAGGTGACCAATTTGACGTGACTTATTATAGAAGCATGATCGGATCTTTAATGTACTTAAGTGCATCAAGGCCAGACATTACATGTGTTGTGAATATTTTGGTTGGTTTCAATCATAATCCTTCGAGACATCATGCATTGTATGCTAGGAGAATATTGAGATATGTGAAATATACTGTTGACCATGGAGTTTGGTATGGAAGAAGGAAAAATGTGGAGTTGTATGTATTTAGTGATGCAAGCTATGCTGGAAATGATGTTTGTAAAAGTAGGAGTGGGTATTGCTGTAGTTTAGGGACTGGTGTTTTTGCTTGGAGTTCAAAGAAGCAGAGAGTAGTTGCAGAATCCACGGCTGAAGCTGAGTATGTAGCTATAAATATGGTTGCTAAACAAACTTAATGGTTGAAGAAAATTCATATGGATGTAGATGAATTGAAGGAAAAATGTGTGACCATCTATTGTGACTCTAGTGTAGCAATTTCAATGGTTAAAAATCCATCTGATCATATGAGAACCAAGCATATGAGAGTGAAATATTGTTGGACCCCGATTTTTGAGTGAAAATTTAAATTATGAAAATGAAATTTAAGGAGTGCTTTGTGTATGTATTGTATAATAGATGACTTAAAATTA
>JANIJH010002790.1:0-12957 GCA_024520975.1 Erythroxylum areolatum | reverse complement strand
GGGGGTGTTGTAGGTTTTCGAATAACAAAATATAATGAAATTAAACTAACAAAAGCAAATTAAAGCAAACATTAAAAAAGTGATAAAAATGATGAATGCATTAGGAATCCGGTCTTCTGTTCAATCTAGGCAGGCCTACACATGAATAAGTATATTTCATTGTTTTGTTATTCTTATACCTCTCTTAGTAATTATTGAATATAAATTAATAGCAAGATCTCTTAATCCCAATTTTGCTTTGGTTGTGTTTAATTAAAACAATATCTTAATTAAACATTCACAGCGATTTCAATATCAAACAAATCAAGTTTAAGTAAATCAACATACGTACACATAGGCAAGAATTTGCCTAACTACCCAATAACTATAAATACATTACCTACCTAATTTTGCTTGAATTTCAAGCTCAAGATTGCCTTTCCTCTTGCTCTTGGGTAATGTTTTCTTGATTTCCTAAACACAACAATTTCACATTCAATCCAAGTTCAAATGAAAATTCATAAAACTTTAATAATCAAAACATGTTAAAATTGAACTATAACCCTTTTCAAAATTTAGACTTTTGGGTCAATTTTTCCATGATCGTTATGATCAAGTAAATAAAAATATTTGAGAACACTTTCTTCTAGAAACATGTTCCCCATTGTTTTAAGTTTCTAATGAGACCAAAATCATTCAATTTAGATTAGAAATCTGAAAGTTATACTCCAAACATGTTGGGACTGTCCTTATGCTGAAACAATATTCTGTACTCAAATTCCATCCAAATATTGAGGTTCTTAGATACTAAATTAAAACTTGATTGCTTCAGAAAATTTGTAGCCCTATGTCTCTTGTTTACTTCAAATCAAAAATCACTCCATTGGAATAAATACAAAAAAAGTTATGCCTAAAATAACAAAGTATGCTATATACAGGAAAATTGACTTTGCCACAGCAAAACCCAGAAGTTCACTGCGGTGAACTTTCTTAGAAACGTACTCCGAGAACATGTTTTGCTACATTCTTCATCTTTTTACTTCCCACATTTCACATATAAACCATCTTAAACCTAATCCATCTCTTTTACTTCATTTCAACCTAATATCATTGGCAAATACATCATAATCTATCTTTGATCATTAACCCTAAAAGAGAACATTTGCCTATATCATTCATCAACAACTTTCTACACACATTCAACTTCATTTGAGTTTCATTTATCCAAACCAATGAAATTTAAATCATAACTTACTTGTTGAAGCTTCAAATTCTTAAAACTCTTTATGATCTCCAAAAACCTTAGTCTCTATTTAATCCCCTTTTTGTATATAAGTAAGAAGAAAGATGATAAACTTACCTTTAAAAAGTTGATTTCTCTTCTTTTCTTCTTCTTTCTTCTTCCTTCCAAACCTCCCACGATTTTCCTCTCTTCTTCTACCTCTTAAGTTGTCTTCTCTTCTTTTTCTTTCTCCTACGATGCTTCTCTTCTTCTTCTAAGCCAAGACACATTTTTGTTCTTGTTTTTCCCATTTTGCCCTTCACTCATTTTGTTCTCCCAATTCTACCCCTTCTTTTGTCTTTTATGTCTCTAACTGCTTTAATCCACTTAACATCATATAAATTTTAAGTTAATTCTAATCTTTCCATCAAACTCTAATCTCTATTCATGCTTACTAAATTTAATGACCCAATTCTAAAAATAAATAAATTAACAAACAAACAAAACACAAATAAATAATTAAACAAACAAATCGATAATAATTGAAAAATTTTCGAGGTCCAACATGAATACCCAAATCAATTAAGCTAAGGATAACCTAACAATCCCTAGAGAGACAAAGAACAACAAACACAATGTAGATATGCCTAAATGTGTTATTCGCCATCGATTTCACCTCTAAGCTAGGTTGGGGAAGCTTAACCGTTCATGGATCTCCAAAATATGCATGCTCTGCCCCTCATTTCTATCCCAAAATGATTCATAACCTATTAGCATCTCAAATGTCGTTTTATATTTAAAACTAGGATCCTAACGAGCTATATGAAAAGAAATCTCCCCAATTTGTGACTTGACATGGATGGGTACATGGTCATATAACCAACCGTGTAAGTCAAACATTTATCTTCCAAATGGAAACATAACCGTGTGAATAGATACAAGGTCATGTATCCTCCATATCATCTTGGAAGCTTCATTTCCTTAGATTTTCTTGTCCCATCTTCACCCCAATCCATCTCCTTCTTGTTCCATAATGACAATTGAGTGTGAACATCAAGAAGATGGCTTAAAGAATGTGCTTTTAACTCACTTTAGCTTTTATGCTTCCAAATTGTACCTAAAACTAAATATGAACCAAAGTCAGTTTCTTAAACGTTTAATAGCATTAATTGCTAAGTTTTATGGAATAATGTTGCCTATTTTGCAAGCTTTACTATTTATAGCCTTCAAAATACCATAAGTGCACAAATCATGATTTGTAGTATGTAAATGGTCGATCCCACAAGGAGTTGTGGACTAATCTAATCCTAAATTATCTAAGGTTAGAAAATTAATAAAATGAAAATAAAACGAGACAAGAAAGTAAACACAGATAATTGTCAAAATTAACTCAACAAAATCAAATATTGAGCATCAACAATAGGAACTAACAAAAGAGAATTTACTAAATTATGAGAGGGGGATTTATCCTATCATCAATGCTAAACTAATCACTTTTGTGTTATTGGGATACAGTTTTAGACTATCATAGGGTGGATTACTCTCTATCGAGTTATAATCATTAAGCCCTAATTAATAAACCCTAATCAAGTTGAGTCACCGAAACTGTTATCTCTCGGTTAACTATCGATCCACAACCTAATCAGTTCTTAAGCTTTCTAATAAACTACTAGGTCTGACACATGATCTCTATCTGTATAATCACTGATAAGATTGATTACATGGTCTATTGCTTTGCCTAACTTTTATTAACTCAACCCAATCATTTTACATTTGAGTTACCCTTTTTATTTTTTGTCGAAGAATGAAGATACAACAATCAATCACAACACCCAATCAAAATAACCCAAAAATAACTAGATTAACATTAACTCAAGGTAAAATCATGAAAGAAAGTTAGAATATCTTAATCAAACCCAAATCCATAAACATATTTGTATTCAGCTTAACATTCAAGAAAATGAAATCAAAGATAAAAGAAATACATATGGAATAGGGATCGAGATGCCTCAGGAAACCAACAGCCATGAAGACCCGCTTCTTTCTCCTCTCTTCTTCTTCTCTCCTCTTAGAGTGTTTCCCAAAATGGTAGATTAGAGGCCCCCTTTAAGGTTACATCTCTTTCCTTTATATAATCTTTTCAATTAGGGTAACTTTAGGGTATTTTCCAGGCCTGAAAGGTTCAAAAAGTCCATTGAAAACTTAAAATTGAAAGAATCCCTGCATTTGTCTGCATGTAGGCCACGATTATGGGCCTTAGTGGTATGATCATGGCCAAGATTTTGGCCTTCTATCACAATCGCGACAGATTATGCCACAATTGTGGCACCTCAATCATGCTTTTGTCACGATCATGGCCTATTGGTCATAATTGTGGCCCTGTATTGGCTCTCGAGTCTTCTCTGAATCTTCTCCGTTTTTCACTCTTTGCCCTGAAACATTAACAAACATATCAAGGTACCTCAAAAACATAAAATTCAAGCTCAAAAGCATGCTCTAATGCATAAAACACTTAAAACTCAAATATCTACTAATACACACAATTCTAACTTAAACACGCATTAAACATTCAAATCAGTAACTAAATACAAACTAAACTACCCACTAAACATAATGTAATCTACCATTATCAAATAAATATACAATCAATTAAGCATATATCAATTTCTCCTATAGTTAGCCTTTGGCCTTCCTTAAGGAAGACATCAAAATCAAATTCATAAATCAAAACATTTCCATATTTTCCATATTTCCTAGGAATAGATAATCATAAGAAAAGATAAATAACTTACAAAAACATGGAAAGAATTCATCATTAAACTCCTATACTCATGATTAATCAATAATCATCACCTTTAGAAACTGAACAATCTAGTGGTAGACTTGGACATAATGTGTTTAAATAGTATTGATCTATAGGTAAACTCAAAACTGTGTACCATCAGTTATGATGAATGCAAAAACTATATTCCACATCTTAGATTCAAGCCCTTGCACCATAAACTACATGAAGCATAAATCACTCACAACAATTGATGATAGACAATACATTATAACCATAAGTGGTGATCCTTCAAAACAATATCTACTTTGTATGCAACATACTCAAATCACCTATTTTATACAAGTTTAGGAGGAAACTAACAATGAATAACTTTTCAGAACAATTGCATTTCCTCCTTGATACTTTTATTTGAATAGTTTTTTTTTCTTTTTTCTTTTTTCTTTTTTTAACAAAAATTGAAAGAAGCTACATCAAGATCGGAACTCATTGATAAGACATCAAATGACATCCCAACAATTATAACCAACCTATATATATGCATACCCCCAAACTTATACTTTTGTGCATCCGCAATCATCAGTAATCAAGAAATGCTCCACTGGCTTTAAGGCTTGGGTAGGACATTTGATTAGGTTTAAGGCATGTAATTTGGTTAACATAAAAAGAAAAGACAAATAAAGCTTAAGGGGGCTTAATGAAGGGAAAATCATATCAACAGGGGGGCTATTTGGCTGATGTAGCCTGTAAAAACAAAGAATTTCTATATCATTTTCTTGTTAACGCATATGATAAAAATATGGTCTTGAATAGAAAATCAAAATAAAGTTAGGATGAACATGTCATGAATTTCACACATAATAAAAGACAATGAGACTGATGTGGATGTGTCAGTCTAAACAGGCTAAAAATCTGAATGGCTTATTCTACCACTAGTTACTACTCTTCTAAAAATAATGTACATTGACCAATCATAAGAGTAAAAATACTTGCTCAAGTTTCCATGAAATTTTCTATTCAATTCACTCTCTAATTATGACTATATAGTCCTATAAGCAATAGAAAAAGAAAAATTGTTTGTTTGTTTCCATTAATTCTCTCTCTTTTTGTTTGAAAACTTAAAATCACGTAAGAAGCAAACAAATTAAAATCTCACTTACATATCCTAATAAATGCAAAAATGTAAAGGAAAAGAAATAAACTTCCCTTGGGTTGCCTCCCAAGAAGCGTCTTTATTTATTATCATTGACTTGACTCCTTGTTTTCCTCATCATGTGACAAAGTTATGATCTTCAGGTGTCACAACTTGCACTTTCTCTAGTGGAGATTATTCAGAATAGGGCCTAAGTTGATGACCTCTCACATTCAGCGTCTTCCCTATCTTAAGAATTTGAATATCTATTGAGTCCATACACTCTTGGAATATCTCTTCACCCTTTTCTTTGTCATTTAATTTCTCCAATCTTCTAGGTAAAGCTAAAGGCTTAGTATTAACAAAAATTACAAACTAAATATTTACCTTTGAGCTAAATGATATATCCTTTTCTCCTTCGAACTCCTTCTCAACTTCTTCTTCATAAGTAATCCTTTGAGTAGTCCTCTCAAGATTCTCAAGCTCTTTTTCACTTCGTAAGGTTTCTGCATTAACATTCCTTGGGTACACCTTAGGTTGAGATGGTTGCATCTCCACACTTTGTGATGCTAGGTAGTTGATAGCTATCGCAAGCTGACCCATCTGACTTATTAAGTTCTGGATTCTAGAACTTGTATCTTGCCAAAATTTTAAAGTATTAGTTGCAAAAATTATAACTAAATCTTCCAGAGATGTACTTGAGTTGGAATTAGAGGCTTATGGTATATGTGGGAATTGTTGTGCATCCTACAACTCATTTAGGAAGTAGTCTTGTTGGTTATCCCCTCCATAACATAAGTTTGGTTCATCACTCCAGCCTAGTTTATAGTATTGGCAATATAGGTTATAGGCAAAGTTTCCACCAAGAGTATTGACATACTCTTTCAATCCTTTGCAGTGTCTTTTTTAATAAACAAACACAAAAATGTGAAAACATCAAGAAATAAATGTAAAAACAAATATATACAAAACACCAATTAAAATCAAGAACAAAAACTAAAGCACCAAATCCCCCGGGAAATGGTGACAAAATTGGTAGCATGACTTAACATTACACAGAATAACTAAACTTAAAACTATAACTAGTGATAAGTCTTGGTCAATCCCACAGAGAGTGGAGGTAAAGATTTTGTAATGAAACAAATTGGTGTTTAGGATTTTTAGGATGGGGTTTGTTGGGCTTTGAATAAAAAAATAAAATGAAATTAAAATAACAAAAGCAAATTAAAGCAAACAATCAAAAAGTGATAAAAATGATGAATGTGTTAGGGATCTAGTCTTCGGTTATATCTCAACCTACACAAGAATAAGCATATTTCATTGTTTTGTTATTTTTATACCTCTCCTAACAACTATTAAATGTAGATTAACAATGTTAATCTCAGTTTTCCCTTACGTTATGTTTAACTAAAACAAGCTCTTTAATTATACCTAACTATCAGACAACCTAAAAGAAACTCTTTAGATTTAGTCAGGCAACTGCATTACGAATAAGGAAAACAGACGAATCTAGGCAATAACCACATAAGCTAGAGTCACTTAACTTATATTACAGTATCCCTATTGATTCAATGTCATTAGTTGCTATAAATGAATCCAAACACAACAATTATGCATTGTGTTAATGATTCTAGCAATGGGTTCATACATAAATAATATAACAATAATGAGATTAAAGATCATCCATACATGAATACCTAAATCAATTAAGCAAAGGACAACCTAATAGTCACTCGTGAGAGAAAGAATAATAAGCACAATGTAGATATGCCCAAATGTATTCTTTGATGTTGATTTCACCTCTAAATCGAGTTAAGCTTAGCCCTCCATGAGTTTCCAAAATATATGTGCTCTAGCCCTCATTTCTATCCTAAAACAATTCATAACCTATTAGTTGCTTAAATGTCATTTTATATTAAAAATTAAGGTTTTAAGGAGATACACGATTTGATACACAACTGAGTATCAAACTGTATATGACAAGAAATATCCTAATTCATGATTTTACATAGTTGGGAATGAAAACCTTTATTCTCCACCTATCTCTAGGCTCTCAATCTATCTTTTTGCTCCTAGAGGCTAGTTTCCACGACTCCCTTCAACCTTAGGGATTTATGACATTATATATCATGAAACCCTAAAAGAAATGAAACTCGCTTGACTCCTTGGGTTAAGCATTTTATGATTGTGAGAATTATCCTTATGCTTCATACGATTGTGGGTTAATGTGATAGAAATTTTCTCCATATATTTCCCATGATCATGGGAAACATGCCCTTTCCTATGGTCGAGGGTTCTTGTTCTTCAGCAGCTCCACTTCTCTTCTCTTCTCTTCTCTTGGTCCCTAGCTTAATCACAAAGGTGTCCACCCTCCATTCCTACACCAAAATGATCAATTCGTACCCTAAACCAACATCAAACACAAAAGAACAACCACGAAGATCAAACTAAACAAAAAAAAAAAAACAAGTCTTGAAACACAATAATACTAACCTATTATGCAAGAAACACATGCCAAATACTTAGAAAAATACACACTAATGCAAAACTATCAACTTCCCCATAATTAAATCTTTGCATGTCCTCAAACAAAATCAAACACAACCAATCAATTCCATCACTTCATTTTCACAAATATCAAAGCATGCAATCCCTCAAAGTTTGGCCAACTCAAATCTCAAGCTATTACACATATCATGACTAATTTTCATTAGTGTACATAAGCAAACTCAATTTATGGCACCATCACTCAAAGATAAGTATAAATGCACTATAGGAAACTTGATAGTTAATGTTTCGCTCAAGCTCCCTATAGGAAACTACACTACCATAGACTTGCTAATACACCAATTCTCCTTTACAATGATTACATGCATAAATAGATCAAAAGGACTTTTTTTGGGTTGTAATGTGGTAAGAGTTAAGGTAGGTCAAAAAGGGTAAAAGGTTTAAGACAACCATTCATAAAGTAATAAATAAATAAAGGGATAACGAAACATATTTCTGAGATACAAATGAAAATAAACTACTACTCACTTATTGATGCTACCAAAATGTTCTTCCTTTTTTCTTGTCTTTTATTTTTATTTTTTTTTCAATAATTAAAGAAACAATAAACAAAATAGCAACTAAATAGAATGTGATCCAAGAGTAGAAGTATCACTCAACTCATCTTGAAAAAAAATTGTAGCCAAAATCCCAAACTAATGCATCACTTAATACTCTACTAAGCTTATGAATAGGTAGGCTAATGGAGTTTTAGGTTTTTAATATGAGGTGTTTTCAAGAAACAAAAGGGTTAAGGCTCAACAGGGTGGCCAGGGATAATAAAGAAGGCATGTCATTTAAGCTAAGGGTTATCACACAAAAGGCCTTAATCATCTCTATTAAGCATGCATCTAGTAGACTCAAACTGATTCAAAGCAAGTTCTGAAGGTAGTAACCTAAGGAAGCATCACATAATCAAAGAAATGAAATGACTATAGATGGAGTCGTATAGGCTCAATCCCCTCATTGGCTCAAATGAAAATTCATTATGCATCTTTACACTACCGCATTGCTCAAGTGTCAAATTTTCAATAAGCTTATGCAACCAACTACTTTTCATCACTCAACATGATTCACTCTCTACTTAAGTAGCCTAATCTAAGTTCAAGCATGCATTCAATCATATTCCAACTAGCATGAAAAAATCTCATGGTAAAACAATTCAAAATGATTCAAGTGTGGTTCCATTGCTTAACACAAAACAACATAAAACAACAACCTAATATGCGTCAACATCCATCTCAATTAACAAAATGCAAACAGTAAATAAAACAAACTAAAACAATGCAATTGACAAACCAAATGTCACCTCCCCACACTTGGGCAACACATTGTCCTCAATGTGACAAGGTAACCACAAAAGGAAATCAAAACATAAAAAAAATCAACCAAGCAAACAAATAACATAACTAATAAAGTAAATAAAAAATATAAAAAGTGAAGGGTAAGAAGGCGTATGGAGATTGCAAGGGCATAAGAGAGGGGACTTCAATGTTCTTCATCTAGATGAACTTGAGGAATTTCTTCTTGATGTACCACCCTTTGTGTACTTGTCGCAATTGGTAGCCAAGCTCATTGATTTGCAGCATCATTTGTTGATGATTTGTGGCCATTGGTTAAGAATTTGTTGAAACCTATAAACATCTACTGCTACTACTGGTTCCTCTTTGACTGCTTCTTCTTATGTTTCTAGGGGCACCTGAGAGTTGGATGGTTATGACGTGGCTCCATTATTGTCCTTCTTATTCGTAATGGCAGTATGTGCCTAAGGATTTTGGAGCTCCAAAATTTAAAAGCATCTTAAATACGATACATCAAACACATCAGGATTAGCAGTGCGCACACTATCCACATCAAGATTGTAAAATGAAGCCAAGGTAGTAACAATGTGCATAACAAAATATGAGCTTGTCTTATTAATGCAACTCTTAATAGGCCTAAAAATGTGATATGAGATATTTACTTTAACTTTGCAATCTATACACAAAGAAAGAAAAGTTCTTTAGCCAAACACTTACTACTTTTAGCTTTATTAAAAACAATTAAGTACATAAATTTGGGAAGCAGTAAGTACTCAGTGCTACGAATTAAAGTGTTAGGTGCATTCCTAAAATTAAAAGAGTTTTCACTCGTAAGGCTTTTCCAATAATCATCCACAAAAGATTCATCATGGTCATCTAAAACTTTTGTGTTGGATAAGTCAAAAAGCACACGAATGACAATATAATCAAGCTTATATACATGACCACATATTATAAACTAGAATGTATCCATTTTAATATTATAGCACACAGTGATGAAAATTTCTACTGTCATCATTAGGTATATTGATACACCACATCGAATTAGACGGCCCCAACCAATATTCGTAGTAAATTGTTCAATGTTACACCTCAGACCTAGAATTTCTAACAAGTCAAAATCAAAGTATCTAAGAGGCAATAATTGTCTATCTTTAAAGTTCCAAAATCTCATACCTTCTTCTTTCGAAAAATTAGGAATTAGGCACAAAAATTGGCCTCCATATCAATTTTACCTTCTTTAGAGACTTGAAGGCGCAATTGGTGATTGGTTTTTGAGTGACAAACTTCTTTGGAGCCATTAAAGAAGAAAAATACTTCTTATGAGTATGTCCCTCTACAGTATGGCTTGCATTTATGGCCATTAACTGTGAATGCTTCACCCTTGTCATTTTCCAACTCAAAAGCTCCATGGGGAAACACTTGAACAACCTTGAAGGGCCCACTCCATCTTGACTTGAGCTTTCTAGGAAATAATTGAAGGTGTGAATTGAACAAGAGCACCAAGTCCCCACTCTTGAACTCCTTCTTCTTAATGTGAGCATCATGCCACTATTTTGTCCTTTCCTTATACAACTTGGCATTTTCATAAGCATCAAACCTGAACTTTTCCAATTCGTTAAGTTGTAACAATCTCTTCTCACCTGCTGACTTCCAATCCATGTTTAACCTTTTAACGGCCCAATAGGCTCGATGCTCCAACTCCAAAGGTAAATGGAGTAGTTCCTATGGGTATTTTGAAAGTTGTCTTATAAGCCCATACAGTGTCATCCCATACAGTGTCATCTAGCTTCAATGCCTAATCCTTTCTTGAGGTGCCCATTACCTTCTCCAAAATCTTCTTTATCTCTCTGTTCACTACCTCCACTTGGCCACTAGTTTAGGGCTGGTGAGGAGTTGCCACTCTATGATGAACATGGTATCTTTTCAGAAGAGCCTTAAATGTTTTGTTACAAAAATGGCTCCCTTCATCTCTTATAATCACTCTGGGCACCCCAAATCTCATAAAGAACTTCTTTATGAATTTTTGAACCACCTTGCCGTCATTAGGTGGAGTAGCTACGGCCTCAACCCACTTGGAAACACATTTAACTCTAACCAATATGTGAGTGTTACCTAAGGAGGATGGGAATGGTCCCATGAAGTGCAAGCCCCACACATCGAATATATCCACCTCTATGACGTTTGAAAGTGACATCTCATCTTTCTTTGATATGTTGCCTACTCTTTGACACCTATCACACTTCAATACAAAATCTTGAGCATTCTTGAACAAGGTTGGCCAATAAAATCAACACTCCAAGATCTGAGTTGCAGTCTTGTTAGCTCCATAATGTCCTACATAAAGTGAGCTATAACATTGCATCAAAATTTCAAGCATTTTGTCTTTGGGGACACACCTGCGAATCACACTGTCAGCATATATTTTATACAGTATAGGTTCATCCTAAATATAACAAGAACATTGAAAGATAAACCACTTCTTTTGTTGATAATAGAGATCATAAGGAAGAATACCACCTGAGAGGTAGTTTGCAATATCTGCAATCTAAGAACGAAAAGGATTGTATACCATAATTAAACCCTCATCCGAAAAGCTCTCCTCGATTTCCTCTTCTTCTTCATAATGCCCTCCTTCAAGTCTTAAGAGGTGGTCCACTATAACGTTTTCTATTCCCTTCTTGTCTTTAATCTCAATGTCGAAATTTTAGAGCAGAAGCACCCACCGGATAAGCCTAACCTTAACATCCTTCTTGGCAAAATGATATCGCAATGCTGCATGATTTGTAAAAATAACAACATGTGAGCCTAACAGATAAGAACAAAATTTCTCACATGCAAATACCACATTAAGAAACTCCTTTTCCATAATTATATAATTCATTTGTGCTCCTATTAAGATCTTATTTGTGTTCCATCAAGGTCTTGCTTGTGTAGTAGATGCTGTGTAGCCTCTTTTCCTTTTGCTAGCCAAGAACATAACTAATGACACAATCACTTGCATCACACATAATCTCAAAGGGAAGAGATCAATCCAGCAACGTCAGAATGGGTGTTGCTATTAGTGCCTTCTTCAACCTATTAAAAGCATCCAAATAAGTATCATTAAATGCAAAAGGCACATCTTTAACTAATAAATGAGTTAAGGGTCTAGCGATAAGAGAAAAATCCTTTATAAACCGTGTGTAGAATCTTGCATGACCAAGGAAGGCTTGGATGCCCTTGATGTGGGTGGGAGATGGTAGCTTTTTAATAACTTCAGTCTTAGCTCGATCCACTTCAATCCCTTGCACAAGATATTATGGGCCAATACTATTCCCTTTGGACCATGAAGTGACACTTCTCCCAGTTCAAGACTAGATGTGATTTTCTCACATCTTTGAAGCACTCTGTCTAAATTAAACAAACAATGATCAAAAGAATCTCCAAAGATAGGGAAGTCATCCATAAATACCTCTATGAAGTTTTCATTCATATCTGCGAATATGGCCATCGTGCACCTTTGGAATGTGATAGGTGCATTGCATAAACCGAAAGGCATCCTCCAATGAGCAATAGTCCTATTAAGACAAATGAAAGTGGTCTTCTCCTGATCCTATGGGTATATATCCACCTGATTCTACCTTGAGTATCCACCAAGAAGATAGTAAAATGCATGGCCAGCCACCCTCTTAATCATTTAGTCCAAAAAGGTAAAAGGAAGTGATCTTTCTTAGTGACCAAATTGAGCTTTTGGTAATCAATACATACTCTCCAACCTAGGATGGTATTAGTTGAAATGTTTTCACCTTTTTCAATTTCCATCACTACCATGCCTCCCTTCTTAAGCATACACTATATTGGACTCACCCACTCACTATGTTGGAACCCCTCCCAGATGAGTCACGTGTCCGACGTCCTACGTGACATCTGGACGTGCAAACCCACGAGGGAGGAATTCCTCACCATAGAAGAAACTCAATTTGAACTTATATTAATGTCCTCCGAACAAATC
>JANIJH010002595.1:0-12979 GCA_024520975.1 Erythroxylum areolatum | reverse complement strand
TTGATGTGATGTATCTTTTCTCAAGCTGAGTGCCAAGGATCTTGCGGCTTGGGGCTTGCGTGTTTTCCTTGCATCTCCTCTATCTGATGCATAGCCACGTGCTTTTAAAATTTGGAGCAAAACCGACGCCGTTTTTTCATTGGACAGGGTTGGACAGGGATTTCTTAGACAGGTGACCTGCACTCATATCCTTTATCCATATCTTACCTAAGACACGAACATTATGACAAGGGTGTAATAACTAAGGGAAGATTTCAGGAGCTTCAGGTGGGTAATATATGAAGTTTGTACAAAAGAGACTGAACATGGTATAAGTCATAACCAAAACCAGTAGAGAATTATGGAGAAGATCCAATGATTGCTTGAGCGAAAAGCTTCAACTTTGCCAAGAAACAAGCAAAGATTTGGTGCTTGATTTTCCCTCTTGGATGAGGAAGCAAGCTCCAGTTATTGCCTCCGCCACCATATTTGACTACCCTTTTCCTCTCCTGATCGTAAGCAGCAGCTACTGGACTTACCTTCGTCTCCATGGTGCATGGTGAGGTGAAGCAGACGATCAAGAGCCAAAGATGGAATGTGGAGTTTTGTTTGGCACGCGTTAGCTGTATTTATAGCGAGACAGCTTCCAACCTCGAAGTCCTGAGTTTTGTTTTAAAACCTTAATTTCCTTTTCCGATTTTCATTTCTGGGTGTATTAAAATATCAACTGTATGGATCTCCTGTTCCAAATCCCAAGGGAAACGGAAGGCAATATCTCGGTAAAGTGGTAACGACTTGAAAAAAGGTGGAGAAAGAAGCAAAGCATTTGTTTGAAACTCTCTGAGCTTTTTCGTCGAACACTTGGTGTGCTCCTCAACATTGTGCGCGCTGATCGCACATTTGTCCTGCGATTCGCCCCAAATGGATAACACGACAACAAACAACACACAGTCAGCAATGATCTTCACAGCTACACAACAAATTAATCCCACAAATCCAAAAGATAAACTCACCTCCTCAGCATATGCTGGGCATGCATCTACAAAAGTGAGGATTCGAGAAAGAGAGGAGGATCCTCCTCCTTCATCGCCAACCCACTGACACTACAAGCCATCTATTGTGCAGCGGTCACTGGGAATACAACACTGATCACAGAGTCAGCTTGGCCAGAAGAAGTAACAATAGAAATTCAAGGAGACATTACGGTAGTACAAGGGCAATATGGGATGGGCTTAGAATTATCCAGCACTCTCAGAGGACACCTTGACAAGAAATGGGAGAAGGCGGTCATTGTTGGGCAGAAAACTGGGTTTTAATCTACTTCACACCCGAATCAAATCCCTGTGGAAACCCCACGATCCCATGAAAATGGTAGAGTTAGAAAACGAATTTTACCTGATTAACTTCGTCGAGGTTGACGACTACGTCAAGGCGCTTACCAATGGACCATGGATTATAGCTGGATATGTTTTATCCATGCAGCCTTGGACTCCGGCCTTCTGCCCCTCGACAGGTAAGGTAACACGTGTGGTCGCCTGGGTCAGATTTCCAGAGCTATCTGTAGCTCGATACCACCCTGCCATACTCAAAGCTTTAGGGAACCTGATCGGAAAAACAATAAAAATCGATGAAAACACACTAAACTCACAAAGAGGAAAATTTGCTCGGGTTGCAGTAGAAATAGACCTTAGCTCCCCCCTTAGACCCTTCGTAGAAATGGACGGAGAAAGCATAAAAGTGGCTTACGAAGGCTTACCTCAACTATGTTTTACTTGCGGTTTGGTCGGACATGGAGCAAACAATTGTCCCTCAAAACGTTCAGAGCAGAGCGATCCGAGGGAACCCCTACACGAGACGATAACAACTTCCACTGCACTGGACCTGTCGGCAGTGGACCATCCGACGGAGACTTACGGACCTTGGGTCCAAGTTTAGTACCGACCACGTCGACAGCCAAACAGAGCAACGGCTCTCGGAAGTGACAGGCGAGACCAAGTTTCTCATGTGGCGTCGAGGGGCTCAAGGTTTAATCTTGTGACAGAGCTAGAGCAGCAGGACCAGGCTAACAAGCACTTGCCTCCAGGGGAGGTCACCACACACGGCGCAGCAGCGCCTCCCCAGCCGCCCACCCACCAAAGACTGGCTATGAAGACACATACGTGGGCTAGTTATAACGGTGTAACAGGACGGGCTCATCGTGGACCCACGCCTACAACGGACAAGGCCGAAGAGCCTAAGCAGTCCACAACTCGTCCGAGCCTATCCAGGGCCCACGCGCCACTGTAACCAATCTACTCTACTCATGCGACGTCGTCGTCTAAGCCATCTGAGAATCGCCCTTCTCATTTGACGTCATCGTCTAAGCTAGCCGCTGAAGTTCCATCAATCCCTACTACGGCGTCATCGAAGCAACCTCAGCCAACTTCAACCAAGCACATCACAATCTCCATCCCCTCACATGCAGCTGTCATTATCAGTTATCAAACATTAACCGAAGCCATGCAAGAGGACGAGAGCAGCGGGGAACCTAGACAAATAAATCAGGACGAATGCAGGATCATCACCATGCCCTCGTCCACTATTACTAATTCTCTACCTCCTGCCCGTCCTCTAGATTTAGATAATGACATGAATCCTGAAAGAGAGACCAATGTAGTTCCTGACTCTCAAATCTCAATCCATAGATAGCCAGCTGATCCCCTTGACCAACCCTATTAGGGACATGGATATCCTCCCAGTAAACACCCAAGAGTCATAGTGTTTACTTCTTTATAGTGATCATCCATGTTAATATTCATTTGGAACTGCAAGGGTCTGGAGGGAAATCCTTCAAGTCGATCATGAAGAATTGTATTAGGATTCAGACGGAGCCAGGAATTTAAAATAGGGGGTTCAAATATTTAATTTTTTAAATTTTAAAGGGCCCAGTACACCACAAACCTTTAAATAACCCCGTCCTAATATATATATATATATATATATATATATACATGTATATATATATATAATTATTTAATAATCTTGAGAGTGGGAGCCCCAGTGCACCATTGGCCCCCACGTACCTCCATCCTTGCACAATCCAATTATCATAGTGCTAGTCGAACCAAAAATCAGTAGAGATCGAGCGAGAAGGATTATTCAGAGATTGGGTTTTGAGCAATCGTTTAGGGTAGAAGCTTCAGGATTTTCCAGAGGTATCTGACTATTATGGAAAGACAATATCATAGTCCATATTCTAATAGCTCATCGGCAATTCGTGTATACTAATATTGATTGGGGACAGTATAATTTTGACTTTACGGCAATTTATGCTAGTCCTAATCCTTCCCTTTAGCACTTTCTATGGAATAATCTCTAGAAAATTGCTAGAATCACCGCTAGACCGTGGATTGTAGGAGGCAACTTCAATGCCAAACTTGACAGTAACGATAAACGAGGGGGTTCCAGATTTCAACCTATAGTAAACAATCAATTTCGAGATTGTGTTCATCATTGTCTTCTTCATGATCTAGGATATTCTGGACCTAAATTCACTTGGCGAAGAGGACAGATACTAGCCAGACTAGATCGAGTTCTCTGCTCGAACTCATGGCACTCCACTTTCAAGAACACTTCGGTTCAGCACCTCCCTTTCCTAAAATTTGATCATAGCCCGCTCCTGGTGAACATTCAAATCAAAATTAATTTGCATCCTATCAAGAGACCATTCCGATTCCAGGCAGCTTGGTTGACACATGAAGGTTTTGATTAGATTGTCAAACAGAAGTGGCTGCCAAATACTGATGCCTTAAGCGACACTTTATCCAATCTTTCACATTCCTAACAGGAATGGAATTCTTGCACTTTCAGGAATATATTTCATAGGAAGAAATGACTCATGGCTCGACTGCAAAGAATCCAAAGAACTCTGGAAGACCACGACTCGCAACCCCTTCCGGATTTAGAGGATTACCTTAGATCCGAGTTGGAACAGGTACTGTACCAGGAATAACTTTTTTGGCACCAACGCTCAAGATGTCAATGGTTAAGTCAAGGTGACCAGAATACGAAGTATTATCAAACCATCACCACAAACCGACACCAAAACCCAAGGATTTCTACCCTCAAAGATGAACAGGATAACACGAGATCAGACACGGAGAGCATAAAACGGATAGCGAAGAATTTTCTTGAAAAACTTTATAAACAAGACAGTCATGCTTCAAGAAATTCCCAACTAACTAGCTCTTTCCCTCCCCTCTCATCCTGGGCTCTAACAGACATGCAACATTCTCCTAGCCCAGAGGAAATCAAGAATGCCTTCTTTCATATGGCTCCGAACAAGGCACCAGGTCTGGACAGATTTACCGCTTTATTTTATCAATCTCAATGACACATTGTTGGTCCGTCCCTGACTTTATTTATTCAAAGAATATTTCGACATGAAGTTTGGCAATATGAGCTTAATCGTACCATAATGGTACTTATCCCAAAGATCCGCACGCCCATGTCGATAACGCAATTCAGGTCTATAGCGCTTTGCTCCGTGCTTTACAAAGCCATAATCAAGATCATTGTTACTCGTTTAAAACCTCATTTAAAAGATCTCGTTGTGTCGACTCAACGCAGTTTTGTACCAGGACGACAGATTACTGGCAATATCATCATAGTCCAAGAAGTGATTCACTCTATGAAAAGCAAATCCTGAAAAAAAAAAAGCATCGTTGCAATAAAGGTGGATTTAGAGAAAGCCTATGATAGACTTTCGTGGGACTTCATCTTAGATACTCTTATCAAGATTGGTATCCTGGACTCTTTGACTAATTTGATCATGAAATGCGTTTCCTCAGTTTCTATGCAAGTAAACTAGTATGGGGAGCTAAGAGACTCATTCTCTCCCACCAAAGGCATTCGACAGGGCGACCCGCTATCGCCTTATCTTTTCGTTCTGTGTATGGAAAGACTGGGTCACTTAATTAACGATTCTGTCTCTAACGGACGACGGAAGTCGATCAAATTAAGCAGAGGCAGACCGCCATTATCTCACTTATTCCTTGCCGATGATCTCATTCTGTTCGTGGACGTTGACATTGAACAGGTGAAAGAAATACGAGAAATGTTAAGTACCTTTTGTACAACTTCCGGTCAACAGGTCAGTTAGGATAAGTCTCGGTGCTTTTACTCTAGGAATATTCTGACCACTCAGGCACATTACTTAAGCAAGGCCTTGGGCTTTAGACAGACTAACAATTTAGGATGATACCTTGGAGCACCTCTTTTACACGATCGAGTTAGTAAAAGAACCTACCAACATATTCTGGATAAGGTTCAACAAAGACTCTCGAGGTGGATGGCAAATCTTTTATCGCTCGCAGGCAGAATCACGCTAACTCAGTCTGTCATTGCAGCGCTCCACACCTATATGATGCAGACAGTCCGCCTGCCACGTCAGCTTTGTGATGTTTTGGAGAAAATCATGTGACAGTTCCTGTAGGGCGCGACACCCAACAATAAGAAGACGAGCTTGGTCAATTGGGACACAGTGTGCCTACTTAAAGACCTAGGGGGACTTGGCATTCGCAAAATAAGGGAAACCAATGATGCCTCGCTTGCAAAGCTAGGATAGTCAATGGTTTCTAAGCCAAATGTCTTATGGGTTCAAATTCTCTCGGCTAAGTATAATTTTGATGCTAACAATTTTCCCTTTTCTTTGATGCAACAGGAGGTTCGATGATCTGGAGGAGTATCAAAGCAACTTGGCATCACGTTCTGCAAGGCATGAGATGGATGATCTGTGATGGCTCCAGAACAAGATTCTGGCTCGATCCATGGGTTGAAAACTGGAGACCTCTTATCTCTCATGCAATGGCCCCAATATCACCAAACATTATTGAACACCGGGTTCATCAATTTACAGACACAGCTAGTAACTGGAATTGGGAAGCCTTTCAACACTTGCTCCCGTCTTCGATCTGCATGGCTATGGCAGGTATCCTTCCGCCAAAGCACTACTTAGGGCCGGATAAGCTTATTTGGGACAGAACGGATGACGGACAATTCACGACTACGTCAGCTTACTCCATGATCTTGAACCATGAAGAAGTTTCGCCTAACCCAGCCTAGAGGTCTATATGGCAGTGGCAGGGCCCGCAACGAATCCGAGAATTTCTTTAGCTCCTCTTGCATGATAAACTTCTCACGAATCAACAGAGGGTGTACAGAAAATTCACTTCGGATGCTGCTTGCTACCACTATCACTTCGAGGAATCCTCTCTTCATGTAGTGTGAGATTGCCCCAAAGTCCGCAACTTATGGAATAGGTTCCCCACTCAGGTTATCTTGGCAGAGTTCTTTACAATGAACAACAAAGAGTGGCTCATAAAGAATCTTCACACACACCAATTGGTAGGGGAATTCGACTGGGCTATTATCTTTGGTACAACGTGCTGGTTTCTCTGGTCTTGGCGTAACAGGGCACTCTTCGATGAGCACTTTTCCTTGCCGACTTCACCGGATCATCAGGTTATAGAATATGTTCATCACATTCAACTGGCGACAGATTGGCAACAACGAACTCGACTGGGTAATTACACTCGATGGGATCAGCCCATATGTTGGAGTAAACCTCCTCAGGGTTGGGTGAAATAAAATATGGACGAAGCCAGCAAAAACTCACGCCTATCGACTACAGCAGGTGGCTTGCTACAAGATAGTTCGGGCGCTTGGTTGGGAGGATTCGGTCAGAACATTGGTTAGTGTTTCACGACAACAACTGAACTTTGGGGAGTACTTTCAGGACTTATCCTGGCTTGGAACCTAGGGTACCGCTATATAGAATTAAAAGTGGATTCGAGTGTAGTGACCAATATGTTTTCTTCCCCAACGACGAGAGCTACATCTCTTAACCCTTTAGTGGTGAGCATTGATGAACTGTTCACCCGTAACTGGGTCGTTGTTATTCAACATATATATAAGGAAAGTAATCAATGTGTGGAATGACTTGCAAATTTTGCAGTCCAGTTCGAATTAGGAGTCACTACTTTTGAGCTTCCACCTAGGGTTTGCATACCTATCTTCTTAGAGGATGAATAAGGGGTTTGTCACCATAGAGTTAACATGTAATTTGTAACACTTGTCTTCCCTTTTATAAAAAAGTAATCAACTGTATGCTCAGTGGCAAGGGTAGGCCATATTATTGAAAGGTTATAGTTGAATAAAATGACGTCGTTTGAGAAATTTTGTTGATGAGATCAGTGAAGCTTTATCGAAAACGTAATGAATCAACAAACCCCACACGTTTTGTTTTAAAATCTAAATGGCAAGGGTAGGCCATACTATTGAATGGTTCTAGTCTTGTGATCACATTATGAACTCAGCTATCCTAAACTGGTTGCGCATTAAACTTGTTCATGTTTCCTTATAATTAGCCTGGAACTTTGATTGGAGAGGAGAAAAAAAGAATTCAGTATGATTTGACGAATATAAGTGAGGTCGTGAGTTCGAACCCCCCTTATGTATGTAACCGTAAAACTTGCGGCTAAAGTTTTGCCTCCTACAAAGGGCCTACCTAACTTAAGCGGTGATTAGTTTAGGTATGGATGGCTTAAAGATGTCTTTCCATAGTTGGGACCCTCTTAGGACAACTCGTGGATAACAAAAAAAACACCTTTTTCCTGCATCAAATGTCACCCAACTTAACTCACTCCTTATTCACTCAAATGAAATATCCCATTACTCCTCCCTCATTCCCTCACATATAATTAATTAAAGTAGCAAATTATTAATATCTAATTTTCTTTAGAAGACGTAAGTCAATGTCAACGCAATTTTAATTATTTATTTATAAAACCGCATTTCCAAGAGTTTACTTGCGCAACTGATCATGAAATTTTGTTCAAATGCGTATTAATAATGCCCACTTAATTTAATTCTAACATGTTATATTATTATATAATTTTAATATATAAATAAATATCAGTTAATTTAAAAATTTGGAATCAAATTATAAATATTTAAATTTTGAAATGTATATTTTATTAAAAAGTTTTAAATTTGTTATATTAAAAATATATAAATTTGAATATTACACATAAATAAGTAAAATTAATTAGAAAAATTTTGGGATGAAAAATTAAAAAATTAAGGAAATGTATAGTGTCATGTATTTGTTATAAATGTATAAAATATATAAATTAAATTAAAAAACTCAAACAAAATAAGTTTAAAATAAATATATATTGTGTAATTTAAAATTTTGTGATAATATTATTAATATTTAAATTTTAAAATGTATAACAAGAAAAGAATTATGATAGAATTATTAAAAATATAAATTTGAATATTAAAAATGAGTTAAAATTTGGAAAGAAAAAATTAGGAAATGAAATATGATAATTTACGTTATACAAAACTTTAAAAATATATAAGTTAGAATGTTAAAAATATATTAGTAAAATTAAGTATGTGACTGGAAAAAATAAAAAAATGTAAAATATTTTGTTATAAATTAAATATTGTAGTCAATTAATGTTTAAAAAAAGGTGACATGTTATATTAATATTGCGTAATTTAAAATGTTGTAATAAAATTATAAATATTTAATATAGGTAAATACAAATATTATAATATATAATTAAAAAACTAATTATCATTTAGTTAATTAAGATAATAAAAAAAGTCCAACATTAGTTAATGTTTAAATGAATCAAAAGTCCAATATCATCAGTGAGGGTGTTTTTCTTAATGAAAAAAAGTCCAATATTATTTAACGTTTAAAAAGTAGAATACACGAAAAGGTTAAGGATCAAAAAGACCCCACACGTTTTGTTTGGGAAAAACGACACTTCTACGCAGTTCACACTTGGCGTCATACGCTTTGTTTTTGAGGAATGCTGAACATAATAAAACAACTCATTGATGATTTGGATCCATACATAAACTTGAGAAACCAACTTGAACACTTAAAAGGGACATTCATCTCCGGATCAATATATATAGAATCTTTTTTTTAATGAAAAGAAAAAAAATTCGATACAAATTACGTTATTAATCATGAGAAACAAATCTTCGACATATCTTCTAAAAGAATTGAAAGATACCCTATAAATGTATTATCTAAAGAAATGATCCCTAATTTAAACTGTGCTGCAAAATTAGCAAGCCAGTCTACACACCGATTTTTCTCCCTATAAATGTGTCACGGTATATAGAATCTTTTATCAATATAGTAAACTTCTTTTGTTGTGTAAGAAATTTCAGAAAATATCATATTTTAAAATTTTTAACATTTTTATAGTTTTTAATTAAAAATACATTATATTAAATTTTAATTAAAAATAAAGACGAAATATGTGCCATTATATGTATACCAATAAATTGTTACTCATATAGAAACTCAATTTACTGTTGAATCCGTTTTAAATTAATTAAATTTGATTTAAATTAATAATTTAAAATAATTATAATAAACTTTTGATGTGTATATCTAATTAGAATATCCTTAAAATTTTAATGAAAGCGTTGAATGATTAATAAAATTAAGAAACTGAATTATAAAATTTTAATAATTAATAGACTAAAATACAAAAAATATACTAAACTGAAGAACTAAAAATATACTTGTCTATTTTGTGTTTTAAAGAAAATTATATTTTTAAAATAATTGTAATAAATAAGCAAATTTATTTATACAGTAAACTTGGTTATAGTTTCTCTTTTTGACTTTTAAGTCCAACGCATCAATAGACCAAGTCAAAGCACGTGCACCCCCTACTCAATTTCTTCAAATAAGTAAAAGAGTCAATTTCGGTATGTTTTTTTATCATATAATTTATTGTGTTAACAAAGTTTCAATTTTGGTAGGTTTAATATCATGTAATCTTATTTCTAACTGGTAAAGAGAATATATTAAAATAGATGTAAAAATAAGATTAAAATTAAAATAGACATAAAAAATGACAACGACAACGATGATGATGGTGATGATAATAATAATAATAATAATAACAATAATAATAAATATTTATAAATAAAAATAAATAATAAGTAATAAAATAAATAATAAAATAAATATAGAACAAAATAAAGAGTATAAATAATAGATAAAATAAGTAATTAAATATACAAACAAAACAAGTACAAGTACATAAATAAAACAAGACATTATAAGAAAATATTTATTAAACATTTAGGCTTTATATAAGATATAAAATTTGAAGGAAAATATTTAGAAGGCCTATAAAATCGTCTACACAATATCCTTTATCCATATCTTACCTAAGACACGAACACTATAACGAGGGTGTAATAACTAAGGGAAGATTTCAGGAGCTTCAGGTGGGTAATATATGACACTGTACAAAAGAGACTAACCATGGTATAAGTCGTAACCTAAACCAGTAGAGAATTAGGAAGAAGATCCAATGATTGCTTGAGCAAAAAGCTTCAACTTTGCCAAGAAACAAGCAAAGATTTGGCGCTTGATTTTCCCTCTTGGATGAGGAAGCAAGCTCCAGTTATTGCCTCTGCCACCATTTTTGAGTACCCTTTTCCTCTCCTGATCGTAAGCAACAGCTACTGGACTTATCTTCGTCCCCATGGTGCTTGGTGAGCTGAAGCAGACGAGAGCGAATGTGGAGTTGCTGAGACGAAGAAGAAGCATGGGGGGTTAAAATATAGCGCCTGCTAGTGTCGCGCAACACAAATGACGAGTTGTGCAATTGCTTGTGACGTGGCCTGACGTCAAATTTGTTGACAATTGGAGAATGGCCTTTGCCAAAATTTCTATGAACTTGCATGTCGTGGCACCTTGGCATTGAGTTACGAGTTCACCCATACATAAAAGGATAAATTCTGATAATGACTTTGTACTATAATATTATTAAAATATTACTTATTCCAGCATTATGTAATAACTATCAACATTAATTCTATATACAAGATCATTAATCGAATTGTCTAATATGTGTTTAATAATAATAATAATAAAATAGTTAATAATTTACTAATTACATTTAAGGTACATAGTAATACCAATTATATATTAACTCATTATATAATTCATAGCATTCTTAAAATAACATAATAACCTCTTTTTTTTACTCATTAGGGTAGAAAATATTATAAGATGTAATATATGATAAGATTGTGTATATAGGGTGTGTTGGATGTGAAAGATAAGATATTGAGTCTTCTACCATTAACTCTCTATCGTACAAAGTATTCATGTTGTTTTGACAGGTTGTGATAAAAGAGGAAGAGAATCCACCGAGGCTCTATATTAAGCAATGAAAGTATATCTTTTTCATTGTGTTGTTATGCTCTAAATAAAATAAGATCTTAGTTTAGTGATGTCGACGAATGGACGTATGAATATAGCAACTTTTAGTTAACATTTAGAGAAATCATATTAGCACGTTTGAATTTTAAATTACTAATTAATTGTGATGAAATATATGCTAAATTTGTCACTCATATATTAGGAGTTAAGGTGTTATTAGTAACATTTAGAAATATTACAATATAACCTAATATCGTGTATGATTTTTTACGAAATGTTGAGTAATTTGTGATTATAAACTCTTAGGTTTTTATGTTTTCTTCCACTGACGAGTGATGCTCAAACCTAACAAATTGTTGAATAAAATGACGTCATTCGAGAAATTTTGTTGATGAGATCAGCGGTGCGTTATCGCAAAGGGGATGGATCAAAAGACCCCACGCGTTTTGTTACCTCAATGAAATGCCAAAAACATAAGCTCAACATAGTAAAACAAGTCATTGATGATTTGGATCCATACAAAAACTCGAGTAAGCAACTTGAACACTTAAGATACGACATTATATTGAGATAAAAATAAGGTTAAAATAAGCTAACAATAACAAAACAGGGAATCAAGTCTTTTTTCTTTCCAAATTTTATATTCTATTAACATTTTGATGCATGCGTCCAAGAGGTCTCGTTTCTTGGAAATTTCAAGGAAGGATGGAAATTTTTTTGAAGGCCATAACAGTTTCAGGATGTGGCCTACTAAAGTATGCTTAGCATGTGAGAGATGACTTGTTGGGATGTCTTGTCAAATTTAATGTTTGATTTTATATGATAAGATAGAATCAATTTTAGATTATCAAGGGATGCATCGAGCATCTTCTAACAGATTTTTTGTTTTGTTTTGTTTATATATTTATATGAGATTTATATAAAATTAGATGACGCAGGTTGAAATACTCTAATAAAAATAGAGGATCTCGTTCCTGTCATACTAACCCAACATCAGATTTAACAGGCACCTCTCGTATAGGATGATGTCACAGGATAGGATAATCCAAGGTGGCATTAATGGTTGACTTGTACTTTTATAATATATTTACTTGTTCTTAGGCTCAAAATTTCCTTCACATAGTTAATAAATTAATTGAAGTTGTGAATTGTCTCTTAATACAACCTTCCTTAGATGAATTTCTCTTCATTTTTATTTAAAAATACTTTTAGCCTGCAATGGGAAGGATGAGTGTGTAACTAATTGGAGGGTACTTAATCATGAAGCGGATATACTGATATTAAATTTATTGCTGACTCCAAAAATCAAGATCTAAGAGAGTTTTTTTAAAAAAAACTTTCACTCAATAGTATTGAATGATGTTTTTAATCAAAGTCTACCAAAAGTTATTTCAATTAGGCTTAAATTTATTTCATAAAAGGCTTAAATTTGAGTTACAATGGTAAGTTGCACTACAAGAAATCTGCGTTTTGCCGACGGAATGTACCGTCGGTAAACAAAAGATTTCCGTCGGTGAATGTAATCACCGATGGAATTTGGTGCCCCAATATTTCGGTCGGTGAACGTCCCGAAGTTAAATTTACCGACCGAAATTTTCCGCCGCACATTTACGACAGAATTAATGACGGACGTTTGTTGTCGGTATTTATTTACCGACGAAAAGGACAATAAGATTCCGTTGGAGAAATTTTGCTACGGTCGTTTTCTCCGTCGGTGAGGCGAAGGTGTTTTCATCGCATTTT
>JANIJH010002485.1:0-12985 GCA_024520975.1 Erythroxylum areolatum | reverse complement strand
ACACAAATCTATACTTAATAGCATTTTCAAAACAAAGCAAAAGAACCTTATCTTTGGAAAATCATATCTCTAAATCCCGACATCGAAAAATAGCATAATTTATGGCCACAGAAAGCTCTTAACATAATCTACAGGTTTCATGTAGATCATTTTCTCAAATTATGCCTAAATCAAAATTCAACTATCAAAGGCCAAAAAGTCAAACTTTTCACAATTCTTCATATTTTCACACTTTCTCTTTCAATTTACTCATCCACTTTTGAATATTTCTTATTTTCACTCAAAAATAGGGGTCCAACAATTACAATTTGACTTCTTTGGATGATTTGTAGCCCTATCTCTCCAGTTTACTTTAAATCAAAGATCACCTCATTTTGATATCTAAAGAAGAAGTTATGGTCAAAAGAAATAGGACTGTTTTATTTGCAATTTCTTTTAGGTGCATATACTATTAAAGAACACTGTATCATGATGTGACAATTAAACATCGTCTAGCCATTAACATTTACGAGAATAAGGGAGAAGTCTCACAGGTTTGAGTGACTCAAGGACATGAGAGGGCGTGAAAGAGAAGAGTCATGGGTGTGACAGTTAAGGACAAAAATGTTGGACTATTTGAGAATACCCTCAGTCAGACCTATGCCACGTTTTTCATTCTATCTCTCCCAAATGATTTCATATGGCTAAGATTTTTGGTGGATGAAGATCAATGTCTTATAAATCTATTGGTTCAAGAATCAATTCATTTTGAAGTCGGACGACAAAGTTATGGCCAAAAGAAGAAAAGGTGTTCAAGTGAGTCAACCCTTCAAAGTCACCATCGTGCCTAAGCACGAGGGTGACTTTTAACTCACCTATGCAATGTCACCATCGTGCTTATTCATGAGGGTGACTTTTAACTCACCCATGCAATGTCACCGTTGTGTTTATGCATGAGGGTGGCTTCCCTCTTGCTACAAGACACCATTTTCTGCATGTTTCAATGTCACCATCGTGCTAATTCATGAGTGTGACTTCCCTCCCTTCTTTTTCTACGCCGAATTTCTCCTGACTAAACATAACCCTTTTTTCAACCTAAATCCTTCTAACTTATAAATCATGCATTCCTATACTCACCATAACTTGCAAATAATAAAAAACAATCCTATATATTAAACATCATAAATCTGAACCTTCATTTCCACTGTCTCACTCTATTGTAAAGTTCCAACTCTCATACTATCAACAGACACACATCTTTTCATTTTCACTTCATTTAACTCCTACCACAATTCAAAATCACCCACAATAGATCAAAATTTAGGACTTCACACTAACATCAAAAACAAAGCATATTCGAATAAACACTGATTCCAACACTCTAAGTTGCTCATTTGCAGCAAAAACTTCATTTCAATATAAACTTTGCATTTAAACACATTTTCCCTTAACACTACATCACTTAAGCTTTTTCCTTAAATCCAAACTTAATCAAATTTACCTCAGTTAATACTTTATAAATTTTTCATGCATGAATAGTACCTCACCAATTACGTAATCTTCTAAACCATAACAGAAATACATATTTCTTCATTAGCTTTACATAAAATTTCACATTTCCCTAATCTAGAATCCATTCAATACAGTGTTAAACAATTCCTAATTCTCAAATTCATCATCAAAATTATTCAATACCACAACCTCAATTCTCAAACCGAAATATGCATGTATATTTTTACAATATAAAAACATCATCAAGTTACTTACTTGATTCAGCTACAAAGACAACCAACAAGAATAATTTAATATTCAGTGAGGGACAAAAACACAAAGTACAGAATACTTTCGGTGATCAAAAGCTGCAGTAATTCTTTTCTTATAACCAACTTCGTGGGTATTTGCATGTATTACATCTGTCATATAACCCAACAACCAGTTATCACCACAAATATAACCCATTTGTCACAATACATCATAGCCATTTGTCACATATATATGCTGCCATGTGTCACTCTATAATTGGCCCAAAAATTAATATTTTTCTAAAATTTACCAAAAATTTCAAATTACTCGAAATAAACCAAAATTGCCAAATCACATTTTAATAGCATTTAATAACTCAATTATATCTGGAAAATGTCAATGAACACATGTACAATCATATGAATGTGAAAAAATGTGCGTGACACATTTAACTTATGAATAACGTGCATTTTCCTAATTTCTCAATACTTTCTCATAATTCACAATTCTAACCTTAACATGAGTAATGGAATGTTGTAGTTACAATGCTAAGTTACATATTGAAAACATTGTCACCCTTCAGCAGGTTATAAACGTACTGCTTCTATAAACTATTAGCGTAGTTCATATCATCAAACCTATCTTTGACTAGGTTAATATGTAGTTTGATTTTCTACATAAGTTCTCTATGGAAAATCTCCTTACACTTCTCTATATCATGGAATACTCTTTTATTTCTTTCATCTCAAATAGTTACCATAATAAATGACAAGATAACACAAAAGCACCATCTCTTATTTTGTTTGAAAACCAAATCATAGTACAATAATCTACAATTATATTCTAGCTATTTGGAGCATTGTGGATGTGACATACATTAAAAAGTGAGTTCCAACTTGCATTGGTGAATTCATATTGAAAGAATAGATGCTACATGTTCCCTTCAATTTTTTTTTTTACATATAGTGCACCAATTAGAGATTTGCAAGTATTTAGAGATTTTGTCAACTATTGGGAGCTTTTTTTCATAGTCATCTATAGAATTGGTAATGCTTGAGGGTTAAGGTGTTTGAACCATACTACATTGGTCTATAGGATAGAATTTGATTTGCCTCTTAGGAATCTTTTGTAAGAGATGTTTATAAAATTTCCTATGTTAGAATGCTTCCAAATTATACCATCATTATCCAGGTGGTATGTACTATTTCCCTTTTAATGAGTTTTGGATTGGGATAATTGTCAAACACCTTTCTGTTGATGAGAGCATTAGCTATTAAATCTTCTTTATATATCACTATTTTAGTGTGGAAGGATGATTCTATAGTGGTCTAATTGCTAACCATTTATCATACTAGAAATTGGTACTCTTTTCCGTTACCATTCAAGTTGATGAATTCCATTCTAACTTTTCTTCTATCTAGTAGAATGTTCTTCTTAATCTAGGAAACTCTAGAAGGTGGATTGGAGCTCTAGATGTTATTGGTTCCAAGGTAGCAACCATGTACACATTTGGACCACAAGCATTGCTTATCATTGCATAATATCTAAAGCCTCTTAAACAACATGATTGTGTTTATAATTTTAGGAGAAATGATGTCAAGGCCACCTTTATCTTTTTTGCTTGTGAATCTTAGCCTATTTAACTTTTCTTTTGGAGTTATTAGTGCCAATCCATAAGAAATTCCTAACAACCATGTCAATATGGAGTAGATTGGACCAATCAAAATAGTTGAGTCTAAAAATCAGGTAAGGATAACTTTAAACTATATCCTTATAATTATGCACAATTTATAAAATTGTACATTTTTATTAATAAATTATTTTATAGTAAATCATATTTTGAATTAGTAATTAATTAAATTAATGATTAATAATTAAATAATTGAGTTTTTACGAAATTTCTTCATATTTAATATGGTAGAAAATTTTCAGTGTTTATATTTTGTTACATGTTGTGATGTGTATCGCTTGATAGTTCAAGAGAAAATTATGATAATTGAATTTGCAGTTATGCACGTGAATAGATTAAAAAAGGTGTGAATTGGTGGCTTGCTTAGAATAGGTTATATTCGGTGGTCACAGATTGAAGAGTTGTTGAGATATGATCAAGTTATGGCTAGCTACTGTCTCGGGGCATTCTAGGTCTCATGGATGCCCTGTGTCGATGGTTAGGTACTAGAGTTGTATCGAAGTGTCTTGAGTTCTGAAAATATCTTATGTTGATGGCTAGGTGCTGAAGTGGTTTTAGGGTACCAAATTATATTAATGGATTAAGGTACCATGTGCTAATATTTACACATCTAATTACATTTGCACTTAATGAGTAATTATAATGAGTAAAGATGAGTAGACAAACTATTAAATATAAACCTATTAAGTTAAGCAAGATCTAGTTAATTTAGTTAATAGGGAGGTAAAACATAAATGATAATAATTAAAAATAATTAAATTCTTGATGTTTATTAAATGTTTTTAAGTATTGCTGGTGTATTTTATGATTATATGTATATTTTATCATTTGACTATTTTTAACATATGCTGAATTATTTGATTTTAAAAGTACAGTCAAGTTATTCTTATTGAGTAGGTAGCTTATCTCTTCTTATTGAGTAGGTAGCTTATCTCTTGCTGTTACATTTGTTTAGGGGATAAAAAGATTATTAATAACTCCAATGCCCATGATTAATAGTGTTAAGTTTGAACAGAGTCAGGAAATCAAATTGAATATAATTATTTATTGTATATACTTTTGAATATTACACTTTAGGAAGATTATGTTTGTATATATAATTTTTTGACTCATGAATATCTTTTTTGAGATTAATGAGATTTTGGTAATTATTGATGTAATTATACAGCAATAGGTTTGAATTAATTGAACTTCTTACATTTTATTGTTCCACTCATCTAAAAATTGAATTTTCTTATTAACAAATACTCATAGTGCATATTCAATTAACTAAATAAAATAATAGTAGCTGCCAAATTTTTGTATTTGATGGCTTAAAGCTTGCACTACTCTCTTCTTTTCAATCAATTCATTTAATTTCTTAAAACTACTAAATATAAATATAAATTAATAAAAATATATTAATAAACTGATAATAGATTAATTCAAGTTTATTTAAAATTCATTTAAACAGGTTTAAAAGCTTATTATAATTTTTGAGAAATATAGTCACTATTTTGATTTAAAATAATAATCATAATTATAATAAGATAAGACGAAATTTAAATTTAACAAAAAGCATTTTTTAAAAATTATTGTTACAATTTTTTAATATATTTATAAATTTTATAAATTATCATCGTACCTGTGTACTTGTTGTCTTTTTCCCAAAACTACTGGTTCGTGTCCTTCCTCTCGTAGCCAGAAACCCCTAGCCCCCAGGTGTTTCATCTTATCAGTGGCCGAAGCTGAGCATTTCCAATTTTCACAAGTTGTGTTTGTAACTTCTCAGGTCTATGGACATATTCTTCTTCTCTTCAATCTCCCAAGTTGAGGAAACTATCAGCTGAAACTCAACACGACGGTTTGTGATTTTCCCCAGCCAGAACATATTGGGGTCTACATGTGGGTTTCGAACTCTATCATTCTCTGTTTCTCGGATTCGCGGTTCGTGTTCTACTTCCCAATTTGTGCCTGAGTTTTCTGTCTTTGACATGGTATTTCCCAGAACTTGTATGAGGGTTTCTAAATACTGTGGAATGATTGCGCAAGTCGATCGCTTTCTCGTTTCCTGTTCATTTTTAGATGAAAAGCACTACACCGCAAAGAATCCATCATTCGTTTCTCATAAAATTCGGGGCTCTGTTAGACCTGGGCTTACCTATACTCCCATGATTCACTGTTCTGGCTCAACTCGGTCGCATAGTTCTCTTATTGGTCTTCGTGTCACTCGGACTGCTAGAAATGAGGCTCAAGAAGCACTTTTTGATTACTTGCATAGCACCAGGAGTTACAGTTTTTCTGATGCGGAGCATATTAGCAAGAATTCGCCTAATTTCTTACAAATGTTGCTTTCTAAGATAGATAGCGAGAAATATGTCAAGCGTTCATTGGCTAAGTTCCTCCGTTATAATCCCATCAATGAGTTTGAGCCGTTTCTCGAGAGTTTAGGTTTGAGCCCTTCTGAGTACTCTTCACTTCTTCCTCAGCATTTGATGTTCTTGAGTGATGATCATCTCTTGCTTGAAAACTTTAATGTACTGTGCAATTATGGGATTCCTCGTGGTAGGATGGGAAAGATGTACAAGGAGGCAAGAGAGATTTTTAGCTATGACTACGGGTCATTGTCTTTGAAACTTCAGGATTATGAAAACCTGGGTCTAAGTAAATCAACAGTTATTAAGCTTGCTGGTTGTTGCCCAACCCTCTTGGTTGGCGGTGTAGACCGTGCATTCGTTAAGGTTATGGAAAAATTAAGTGGTTTAGGACTGGAAAAAGAGTGGATTGGTGGGTATTTGTCTGATGATGACTCTTATAATTGGAGAAGATTGCTTGACACCATGGATTTTCTCGAGAAAGTGGGCTATAGCACAGAGCAGTTAAACAACTTCTTTAAAACAAATCCCGAATTGGTGTTTGAAGGTTCTGGAAAAATGGTGTACTCGTTGTTTGGGCGGTTACACAAGTTGGGTCTCAAAATGAATGAGATTCATTCATTAATTATACAAAATCCGCAAATCTTGTCAGCTAAATGTACCAAGAATCTTTTTCGGGCTGTAGGTTTCTTGTTCGACATTGGAATGGGAGCAGAAGACACTAGAGGCATGGTAGCCACAAATATGGAACTCTTGTGTTCATGTTCTCTGAAGGGACCTAAAACTGTTTGCAGAGAGTTAAAAATCAGCAAAGAAAGCTTATGCGAGATCATAAGAGAAGATCCAGAGAAGTTGTTCAGCTTGGCTTCGAAATCAAGAGTCAAAAGCAGTGAAATAGCTTCACACCTTCTAACCAAACAAGCGGAGAAAACAGCATTCTTAGTGAAACTTGGTTATGTTGAAAATTCTGAAGAAATGATGATAGCCCAGAAAAAGTTTCGGGGCAGAGGGGACCAGTTGCAGGAGAGATTTGACTGCCTTGTGCAAGCTGGTTTGGACTGCCATGTTGTTTCAAGCATTATTAAGCATGCCCCAATGGTGCTTAACCAGAGCAAAGATGTGATTGAAACAAAGATTGATTGGCTAACAAATTGCTTAGGCTACCCACTGCAGTCGGTGGTGGCATTCCCAGCATATTTATGCTATGATCTAGCAAGGATCAAAAAAAGATTTAAATTGTATGTGTGGCTAAGAGACAGAGGTGCAGCAAAACCCATGTTGTCGTTGAGCACTATCCTTGCATGTTCAGATGCAAGATTTGAAAAATATTTTGTAGACAATTATCCTGAAGGCCGAACTATGTGGGAAAATATAAGGAATGTAACTTCTGCTGACCAGCACTAATTTCAATTTTCAAATCAATTATTTCTGCAAAATTTTCTCTTCTTTTGCATTTTATGTTTTTCTAATGAAAGCTTTTGTAAACTCTCCATGCCATATTTTCTGTTTTTAGATCTAAAATTGTCTGCTATTGTTTGTTAACTTGCTGCTTGTTGTGCCAATAGGAGCAAACGTTTGCACATACAAGGGTCTTGCGGGATTAAATGAATGTATCCACCAGGATACAAAAGCGCGTACATGTATTTGCTTGTGGATGGGTGGTGGGTTTGAGATTGTTTGCTGTTTAAACTGGTTCTTTTGTTCTTAATACCCTATGCCATATATTGATTCATAGAGCATGTTTCCCTAAAGGTCAGTGGAGAGAAATTTCCTCACTTCCTCCTCTACATCATCCTCTTCATTTGCTTTGTTATTGATCAATAGCTAATTACGTTTTCTTGGCATGGGACAACACATAAGTATGGGTTAAGCTATGTTCTTAAAATTGTGAATAAAAAAAGATTTAAAATAGCCTTCAATATTTTAAAGTCCAATTTGTTCAATTACCTTTAAATTAGTATTAAAATCAAGCAAATTATTTAATAAAACGTAAGCATTTTTATGCACATTTATTAGTTAGTTGTTACAGCTTAGAGGATAAGTTTGTCTCTCTTTAAGTTGAAAGAAAGTGGTGATTGAGACATTTTCTTTTACTTATTTAATTACTTTTTTATAAATTATTTATATTCTTCATACTTAAAATAAAACATCTTATTTTGGACTTGATAAGGGACATTTATACAATTTATTTTTTTATCATAAAGAGCTCAAATCCGCGTACTTATTAAATTTTATTGTATGTCTTATAAGATAATTTTTTTTGAAAAATTAAATAAATTATTAAGGAAATAATGCTCAGTACAATACTATCCTTTACCAAGGATACAAAAGGCAATCAAAATGTTGACATAGCCAATAACAAAACCAATCTAAACGATATCGTAGTCAAGATACTAAAACGACACAAGAGGCTAATAACTAAAGGAGTAACTCATTTGGGATTTCCCTAAATTGCAATCTATGAGTTACTCTAAATGTACCCCAGCAAAAGCATCTTCGGCAATTTTCGAATTAGGTTCGAACCTTCTCCAGCTGATTACGGAGGTAAGTAATTTATAAGAGAATTCATCTTAGTTGTAGTGAAAGCTAGTTTTCATTGGACGACTATAACTAAATTTGAACTTGAATGATTTATTCCCAACTTAGACGAAGCTCGGGTGAGTCTGTACTAGTAATAAGTTTTATTTAGTGTACTTTTATCTTTGTGCTCATCTTATAGTAACTAATTTTGATTTTTTAATGACAATATATTGCTCTTATAATTTAAGGTAAATATTGCCATGCAAATCATTTGTTAAATTTTATGTTTTATTTTATTACTTAAAATGATGCATGACATACTACTTAAAGATTTCTTAGAACGTAACCTCAAAAAAAAAAAATTCAAGAGAGTGAGTCTTGGATCAATTGGTAAAGTTGCTCCTTTGTGATCATAAGGTAACAGATTTAAGTCAGAGAAATAGTATCTTTGTGAAAATACAAAGGGAAGGTTGTGTACAATATGACCCTCCCCAGCTCCCGCAAAATAGTAAGCCTTGTGCACTAGGTATGTTGATTATTTACGTTAGATAATTAAATTAAAATATAAGATAAAAAATTGCACCATTAATCTCTTTAGTATAAATTACTTACAAATTTTATTTTTCTTTTAACAATTTAAAATACCTATAGAATCCCTTTGTCTCTCTCTTTTTCTTTTGGTTTAAATTCTTATCTCACTATGAAAATCATGATGTGCATAAGTGCATCAATCATTATCTCAATCTCATTATATAAACGAGTTAAGAGAAGCTCTAGCTTTTTTATATTCTATCTTCTATAAGGAGAGCTCTTGATCGCTTGGTCTGAGTCTCCCCTTTTAGCTACCGGTTCCTACTTCCTTCCATTTGCTTCTCTAGGCTTCTTCCAGATCGACTATGTGCCTTCTTTTTTGGAGATTCCTAAATCTTTTCGCCATTATTCCTTGATCTCTCTAATGAATTCTCTTAACCTTCCAAATGCACTCCTCCTTTTTACTTTTTCTACTTAGCTAGCCTTCTTGCTCCTCACCATCTTTTAGTTGCCTATGGAAAGTCCCTTAGGGAGCTCCAGTCCTTTCTCGTATTCTTTTTTCCTCTTTTGGTTTCTCCTTTAACTTTCTGAGTTTGACTTCTTTCCTCTTACCTATTTTCTTTATAAGCTAAATGTCAAAACCCTTGATGCACACTTTGAACCACCTTATGGAGTACAACTGTAAACTAATTCCATCTTTTAATGACCATCCTATCCTAATATGAAAACACCACTTTTACTTCAAATCAACATCACTCGAACTCTAATTTCCTGTTTTGCTGCCCAAAACTCCTTAGATGTTTTCCACCTACCAATGAAGTCCTAGAAGTAGGCTTTGGGAACTATGTTTCAAAAGTTATGCTAGCTTACAATCCCTGTCACCTTCTAAATATACCTCATTTCTTTTCTTGCCTCAGATTTAGAAACCAATAATCTAGTGAACTATTTAACCTTTTGCTCATCCCTACAATTCCTCTAGCTTCCAATAAATCATTTCTTACATCCTGCGAAAGAGAACACTCCCCAAAGAAAAGATCAGTTAAAAGTTGTAGGAGATGAATCTTACAACCTTAGACTACCCTATTTCCCTTATTAATAAGCATCTAACATTGTTTGCCCCCTTAGAAGTTCTAAAACAAAGTGCAAACAAATGAAGAAACTCTCTAGTGTGGAACTTTGTTGATAAAAACCCTTCCTTCCTAGTGGTGAAAAAATGGACAGAAACCAAGTGGATAAACTATGATCTAGATAAGAACCTCATAAGTTAGCAAGACTTTTTCATCTTTACTTTCACCTCAAAACAACTAGCTAGTAAAATATGGGACCTTGGTCTATGGCACTGTTTAAGTAAAACATTCATCCTTCAAACTGGAAGCCTAGTATAGAGCTTAATAAGAGAAAGATTAGACATGTCTCAGTGAGGGCAAACTTCCATAACATACTTTGGAGTAATATACTACAACTAACTATGTTACCTGGCAACTTCAATTAGAAACCCTATCTATCTTGAAAAGAATATAACAGAGATAGGAAGAATAAATATGCAAGGGTCAGCGTAGAAGCTGATATTCATAAACCTTTACTTGAAGTGCTAAAGCTTTAAAGACTAGATATATGCAAGGGTCAGCGTAGAAGCTGATATTCATAAACCTTTACTTGAAGTGCTAAAACTCCAAAGACTGGATGATATAGGAAGCATCTCTACTACTTATCAGGGGAAGCTTCAAAACAAAAACAAAATTGAATAGAGACCTACTAGTAGAATCCTTAATGAGAGTGAGCCACAAGCTATTAAGGAAAATCAAGGAAAGGAAAGTGAAAGAGGCATCAGTGAAGAGTATAGATTGTACACTTTAATATAGCTAGTCCTGGTGCTGATGATAAACTCCCTAAACACCATAAACACCCTATGTAAATAGGCTTATCAAGAGGAGAAAGAAATAGGGCAAGATATAAGGGACCAAGTAGCACTTGAATAACTTGTAGGAATTAGTGGCATTGCTGACAAAGAATCATGTAAGGAGAGTGCACATAATGGGGAAAAAGAAGGCCAATCCACTCCATTACTTAGAAGGTTTGAAAGAAAGAAATCCAAAAGGAGTCTGGCTCTTATCAACCCCTAATGTCATTTGTTTCTTGAAATGTAAGGGGATCGAACAATCCCAATAAATAGATAGCAGTAAATGATTATATATATTCAATAAATCCATACATATATGGCATTTAAAAGACAAAAATCAAGGAGGAAACAAACAAAAAGCTATGGTTTATATAGAAAGATTATAAACTATACACCAATCACCAAGAGCGTTGCAATAGAAGAATTCTAGTTGCAGTTAATCAAACTCATATAGAGGTTTACTCAACAAAAACAATGCACAAGCAACCCATCTATGGGCTAATCATAAAGAAACAAATTAAAGATATGCATTAGCTTTATGCATGCATCCAACATTAGTTTACATAGAGTTGAACTATGGTAGGATCTAAACCAAATGATTTCAACAATGATTATGACCTGGTTGTTACTTAAGGACTTCAATTACATATTACTCCACTCAAAATCTAATGGTGTAATGGATAACATAGCCCATATAAAGCCCTCCAAGCATGGATTTAGAACATTAAGGTAATATACTTAAGTTATCAAGGGAATTTCCTAACTTAGGCTAATAACTAATAGGGAAAATGCTTACTAAGAAGAAAACTTGATGAAGCTCTTGTCAATCACAAATGGAAGCTTCACTTTCAGGATTCTAAAACTAATTTTAAGTCTTCATTAGTTTCTAACCATAGTAAAATTGAAGTGTTTAATTTAACAAGAACCTAGGTAAGGGTAACTCCATTAAGGTTTTTACATTTACTTGATAAAATTATAATAGATTTCAAGAAGTAGTGTAACTAGGAATATAATTGAACACTAAAGGATTTGAGTAGTATAAATGCAGTCAAAAGCTTTAAGTAATATCAAAGCTTTAAACAATAGGATTTCCTTAACCAATAAATTGGACATTCAGTTATGAAGAAAATTCTTGTAGATGTTGAGCTAACTTTGAGACAGGATTCTCAAGATTTGAGGCTCATGCATACAAAAAAAAGTGGCTTACGAGGGACACTATTAAGCTTTAGAGGCTCATTACTCAACACTAAAGCAAAAATCCAAGATACAATGTCTTTAAGAATGTGATAGATGCACTAACTTCTACTTTAAAGCTATCTCTACAAGGAGAAACATAAAAAGAAAAAGTTACATAGAAAATGAAAATGGGGACAAACAATGAGGACAAAATAAAGAAAACAATGTTGCCAAGAGATATTCGTCAATTTATTGAGTGATAGGAAAATTAATGATCCCTTAGACCTGGCCTTACAAACCTTTATAAAAACATGTAATTTTAAGTTACCAAGATACTAGCCTAATTAGGGAATATGATTTGATGGGTGTGGAAGAAGCTTTGAAGGGATTAAACTTAAATAACATCCCAGTACTTGATGGCCTAAATGCATATTTCTTTAAAACTACATGGAAATAGATTGGAAATCCAATCTCAAAAGTAGAATTAGAATTCTTATGTAAAGGTACATTATTAAGAGAGCTTAATCTACCTCACATTTGCCTTATCCTTTTGACTCTAATTCTTAAATGGGGGACTTTAGCCTAACATCTTATTGTAAGACAATGTATAAATTAATTTATAAGATGTTAGTAGCTAGGTTGTTACCTGTCTTCAGTTCCTTTATTTCAAAGTCACAGGGTGCTCTTATTTAAGGAAGGAATATGGGATATAATATATTAATTGCCCAAGAATTATTCAAAGGTTATATATGTTAGTGAAGATTTATAAAGGCAATTACCTTAGCACTCATTGTACAAATCTTTATGATTAATAAAAAGGCATTTTCGTTAATTTGATGTTATTTTTCTTTATGAATTGATAGTGATCCTAAATTGACTTAATGAAGTCCTTGATATAGTACATAGCATGAAGGAAATCATGAAGAGATCATCATAATGAAATTCCTATCATGTATAATTATGTTAGTGTCTAAATTATTCCTAGTCATAGGATTAATAAGATGGGACATTATTAATCTAAACATACTAGCACATGTTATACTCCTTGATTAGATAAAACAATGGATCTCATAAGCTATAACATTTGTTGTT
>JANIJH010002461.1:0-12989 GCA_024520975.1 Erythroxylum areolatum | reverse complement strand
AAGCTAGACTTGTTGCCAAAGGTTACACTCAAAAGGATGGTATTGGCTATAAAGAGACCTTCTCTCCAGTTTCAAAGAAGGACTCTTTAAGAATTGTTATGGCCCTGATGGTTTATTATAATTTAGAGCTTCACCAAATGGACATAAAGACCACCTTTCTAAATGGTGACTTGGAAGAAAATGTGTATATGGATTAACCAGAAGGTTTTTAATCCACAGGAAAGGACAAGTTAGTGTGTAAATTAAAGAAGTAATATATGGACTGAAACAAGCTTCCCGATAATGGTATCTTAAGTTTAATGATATCATTACATCTTACGGTTTTGTAAAGAACACTGTTAATCGGTGTATCTATATGAAGGTTAGTGGGAGCAAGTTTATTATATTAGTCCTATATGTTGATGATATTCTTCTTAATACTAATAATATGATTTTCTTACATGATGTAAATAATTTTCTTTCTAATAATTTCAAAATGAAAAATATGGGTGAGGTATCCTATATAAAAAGAATAGAAATATTCTGGGATAGATCATAAGGATTGTTAGGATTGTCTCAGAAAGGTTATATCGAGAAAGTACTAGAAATATTTCAAATAGAAAAATACTTCGTAGGGATAGTTCCAATTTAGAAAGGGGACAAGTTTAGTCTAATGCAATGTCCATGAAACAATTTGGAACGTAAGTATATGGATTCTATTCCTTATGCGTCAATAGTTGGGAGCTTAATGTATGCTCAAACATACATTAGGCCAGATATCAATTTTGCTATTGGAATGCAAGGTCGATATCAAAGCAATCATGGAATGGACCACCAGAAAGTTGCAAAGAAAGTCCTTAGATACTTACAAGGCACTAAAGACTATATGCTCACATATAGAAAATCAACCTATCTCGATGTGATAAGATAATTGGATTTAGACTAAGTCGGTTGTGTAGACTCACAAAAATCTACATTCGGTTATATTGTCCTATTAGCTGGATGAGCAGTTTCATGAAAAAGTGGAAAGCAGTCCGTCATTGCTACTTCCACTATAGAGGCTAAATTTATGGTGTGCTTGAGGCCACGGTTCATAGATTGTGGTTGCGGAAATTTATCTTAGGTCTTGATCTTGTCGATAGTATTACCAAACCATTAAGTATTTATTGTGATAATTTCGCAGTTATTTTCTTCTCTAAGAATGACAAATATTCAAAGGGTGCGAAACACATGGATTTGAAGTATTTGTCTGTGACAGAAAGAAGTGAAAAAATATAAAGTGTCAATTAAGCATATTGGTACTAATTTCATGATAGCGGATCTGTTAACTAAAGGCTTACCTACCTAAAATATTTATTAGTCATGTTGAATAGATGGGCCTTATAGATAATTCCTTTTTAACATAGAAGTCTAACATGTATATATACATATCATTGTCTTGCTCGAATTGTTATGACACTTGTGAATTCAATTACAGTCATATGTTTTTGCTCATTTACTTGTTATTCATATTATGTTGTATACATTAATTATTATTTGTGAGATAACAATTATAGAATTAGCTACTTAAAGTTTTATGAGTTGAGTTGATTTTGTGATACATGGAAGGAGTCATGATGTATAACTTGTGACTGCCATGATCCATCATCTTAATTCACTTAAAGATGACATGATAGATTCAATGTATTATGTGCACTTAAAGTTTTATTGTTGAATCACCAAATCGTAACATGAGCCAAGTGGGAGATTGTTAGAATATTTAATGACCCATGTGACTTATAGTTTGAGTCCCATGAAATGCACCCAAAATGATTGTTATTGAGTATTAAATAAAGGGATCTTAAATGAGTTAAAAACCATTTCCCTCTCTCTTTCAATATGAACCAACATCATAGTTGGTTAAAGTATAAATAAGTTTTAAAAACTTATGAAAGGTTATCTTAACCATTGGAGAAACCTGAAAAGAGATAAAGAAGAAGAGAGGAAATAAACTTGTATCAAGAACATCAAAATCTTACAAAACGATCATGGATACAGGTACGCCAAAATCATTCGATCCAATAAATGTCTTACATGGAATCACTAGATTAAAGAATCATTTAGGTGGGATCAAAAGTGAAGTAGATCCTTTTGAAAAACTGAGTCATGACGTGAAATGACAAATGACGACTTTACTTGAAAAGTATCAACATGAAAAAGATTAAAGACAAAGGCTAAAGTACAAAATTGGTTGTTAGGATGAGAGTGAGGATGTCGAAGTTAGTTATATTCCTACCCAACAAAAAGGGAATGTTGCACCTGATGTGAGAAACAGAAAAGGACATGTGTCTAATTTTTTTCACCACGAACAAATCTTCGAGCTCAACCTTCAATTTTTAGTCCCATAAAATTTAAATAAGTGGCTTAAAATGTAGACATAACAATAGCTAGATTGTGGTGTGATTCAACTGTAGTATTCAATGCCCCTAGATTAGATTATTACCAACCTATAATGGATGTTATTACCTCTTACATTATAGTTCCATTATAGGATATAAGGTTCCTTCAATTGATGACCACAGAGTAAACTTCTACGTAACTTTGTTTATGAAATAAAAAGTTATTTAGATGAAAGAAGAATGACTTGGAAAACTTATAGATGTTCAATCATGTGTGATGATTGGACAAATAGAAGATATGAACTCTCATTATTAATTTTCAATTTACTATACTAAGGGAATAATGTTTTTGAAGTCTATTGGTGCATTTGACTTTGTTAGAAATGTTGATATTTTTTAGATATTTAATAAACTTGTGAATAAAGTTGGGTCAGAAAATATTGTCCAGTTCATTGCTAATAATGATTATGCTTACAAAGCAACTAGGAAAAGATTATAAAGCAAGTATAATTCTTTTTATTGAACTCTTTGTGTTGCACGTTGCATTGAGTTGACGTTGAAAAATATAGAAGTTACTAGATAATTTCCTATCATTGATGAGACTTTGCAGAAAGCAAAGAAAGTGACAAAGTTTATCTATAATTATGCATAAGTCCCAAATGTGATAAGGAAGTACTTCACCAATGGTAAGAATTTATGTCATCATACTATAATAAGGTTTACGACTAATTTCTTATTACTTTAATGTTTTGTTCTAATGAAAAAGAAGCTGAAGCAAATGTTTACAAATAATAAGTGGATCTCATCACAGTATGTCAGGTTTAATGTTAAAGCTAAGGTTTCTAGAATTAAACTTGAAGATCATAAATTTTAGTCCCATAGTCAATTTGTCCTCCCGAGTTTGAGAGCCTTTAGTCATAATATTCTATCTAGTTGATAGTGATGAGAAAATAATGATGGTTTATTTTTATGATGTCATCGAGAGGGCGAAGGAAGTAATCAAGGTCATTCTAAAAAATTGGCCTTCATCGTACACACCATGTCATGTAGTCATCAATGAGAAATGAGAAGATAATTTTACTCTCTGTTGTTTAAAGCTAAGGCATTTTTTAATCATATTGTCTATTTTAAAATAAATTTTATAAAGAAAGTTGAAGTTAATAGGGGAATGTTATTAACTTTTACAACAATTGTTACACATTAAATGATACAAGATCTCCTAAGCTCACAAATAGAGGTTTATAGGAACGCTTATGGTGATGTTCATTGCTATTCGCCAAAGAGACAAACTTAATCCAAGTATATATATATATTTCACCTTTGTTACTTGTTGGAAATTATCATTTTATTTTGTTTATAATATTACTTTTGTTATCTTATAGTTGTATAGTGGAACCAATTCGGGAGTTGTGTTCCAGAATTGAAAAGACTTGCGATTCGAATTCTAAGTTAATGTGTGAGTATAATATGGTGTAAAAGAAATTGTAACATATTTGAATTCATCAATTCTAAGAAAAGGATTATGTTGGAACACAAATGATTGAACAACTTGATTTTTATTCGATACAACTTAAAGCTTCGGGAAGGATATGTTATTATCATTATTAAGTTGAATATAATTTCTTATAATTTATTAATATATTTATTTTATTTGTTTATTATGACTCTCAATAGAACAATTAGATATGTAGATACAATTTATCTTGACCACATCGATTTTTTAGCGGATTAGGTTTTTGAAGGATCAAGTTTGATAAATAAGAGTGACTTGGAAGATAATCTTGGATAAAAAAGTATTAACATGTCATTTGGTACAATGAATTTGAATGATAGTGATGATGAAGCTTCTCTCAATAATGAGGATTTTATATTAAATAGGAATTAAAGTCAATGCAATTTGAGCAAATGAAAAATCTATATATGTAATATAAATATAATTGTAAATGTTTTTATTTCAAGTTTTACTTCTAATTGGTTGTCTCCTCGATGCAAACTCTTATATAAATTGTAATAATCAAAAAGTTATGAATATTTAGTATTATTTTTATTTGATGTTTTGATATAATATTATTTATTATATAATGAATTTAAAATATTTTATGTACTTTATATTGTCTTTAATTTTGTATTTGTATGATCTTTTTTAATATTAATTGTAATCATTATTTATATGTCAAATACGTAAAAAGTAATATTAATATAAATAAATAAATTGTTGTTGTTTTAATTTTTTATTATAATTTTTAGGGACATAGTTAATATAAAATTATATATTATAATATATTGAAGGACTATTTATAATTTTAAAAAATTTAAGAACTATTTTATAAATTTAAAAAATAAATAATATTAGTAATTACCGATATCGATATAATATTGTCTTGAAAACAAATTTGGTATCGGTACTCATCCTGCTCATTGATTCTTATAAATCAGTTTCATTCTCTTTTTCAACTGCCCACCCTACTCCTTGCGACTCACCTCTTAACCTTTTTAATGACGTAAACGATGATTTACAACACTCACAAGCAATGGGATAAGAATAAGCAGAGTTGAGGTGCGTCAGCAATTAGTGTGGCAGCGATAATAACTGGTGACAGCGATGGCAGCAGTCGGCAACGGCGACAGCAGCACTCGATGATGACAATAGCAACAGCGAGTTGGGAGGAGAGGCTCGTGATTTCCAAATCTGGTGGAGGGAGGGGAGGAGCTACGTAGGAACAGAGTTTTAACAGTTTTTCCCTTTTGTTTCCCAGTTCTTCTTTTTAAAAGTTTAAATTATTACCAATATTTAAGTAAAATTACCCATATCAGTAGAAATGATAGTAGAAGGCCCTGGCTCAGCCCAAGGCTCTCTGGAGCCTCGAAACATAGGTCCAGAGCCCTCTAACTTTTTTATTTTTTGAAAATTTAATAAAATTTTATTTAATTAAAAATTAATTAATTTTTATTGAAATAAATTTATTAATAAATGAGGATAGGATTGTAAGAAATGAAAAGGTTATAATTAAAATGATCAATTTAAATAATTAAAGTTACGAATTTCAATTGATTAATAAAAATTGAGATTTTATAATGAAAAAATATATAAAACGTACATATATTGATTCAATGTAAAAGACAAAACGAAATTCATTAATGAAAGAGGATAGGATTATAAGAAATGAAGGAAAAAAGTTATAATTAAAGTGAATAATTCAATCAATTGAAGTTACAAATTTCAATTGATTAATAAAAATTGAAATTTTATAATGAATGAATATATAAAACGTACATATATTGATTAAATGAATAAGATGAAATCAAATATAATAATGAAGGAGGATAAAATTATTGAAAACGAATGAAAAAGATTATAATTAAAATGATCAATTTAATTAATTGAAGTTACAAATTTCAATTGATTAATAAAAATTGAGATTTCATAATTAATGAATATATGAAATGTACATATATTGATAAAATGAATAAGATGAAACAATTGACTAATAAAAATTAAGATCTTATTATGAATGAATATATAAAACTTACATATATTGATAAAATGTATAAAATGAAACTAAATTCATTAATAAAAAGGATAAAATTATGAGAAATAAAAGAAAAATATTATAATTAAAGTGGTCAATTCAATTAGTTGAAGTTGTAAATTTCAATATATTAATAAAAATTAAGATTTTGTAATGAATAAATATATAAATGTCCATATATTAATAACATGTAAGTCACTCAGTGTTTTCGCAAAATTACACGATCACTTGCGCAGGCATGTCTTGCCTTAATTACAAGGTTTTTACATTGAAAGAGACCATTAATCATGTTAAAGGGAAAGTTCCATCTATTAGTTATATCAACTCCAATGTTATTGTTCATGTCATTGATTATAGATATTTTTCCAATTCAAGATAAGTAGTTATAAATTAGTGGTTGAGCATTCTACCCTTTATTTTGAAAAATTTTGGAATTCCTTTCTTTCTATAATCCATAAATATAGCAATTGAATGCAAGCTTAAAGAAAACATAATCCCAATTGTTATAATATTTTAATTCACCTACCTATTCCACTATCCTCTTCTAATTAACCTTTTGGAATCACAAGCTCCACAGGCCTTATATTTAGATTCAACCTTTTGGAATCACAAGCTCCACGGGCCTTATATTTGGATTCAAATTGCTGCCAAAAAATGATATCTAAAGAAGATGTGCTTTATATGTTAGAAATTTCACATTTGGTGGACAACAATTAATTGCATGTTATCAATTTTAAATAATTTATCAATTAAGATATATAATTTGATTTGTATAAAGATAATAAAGTGATCCAATAAAAGATATGGGTTAATGGGTCAAAGTCTAGGAGAAAAATGAATCCCAATTAATATAGACCAGATCTATATTGAGCTCGTGATAGGCAGGCTCAATATGGATGCTATATACAGAAGGTTAACGTCTTCTGTAGCTGTTGTAGCAAATCATGAATGTACGAATAATCTAACCCATTCAGAGGTTCATGTATACAAAAAGCTACAGAAAGGCTTCAACGCATTGTGGCAAGCAACTCTCATGAAGGTCTCATTGGATTTGCACTTGTTACAACTTCAAAAAGCTCCTCTGAAATTTATGGAACTAAAATCAGGTATTTTCACATTTTTCGTTATTTACTTTTCATGTTTGATTCGGGATACGTAACTAAGGCTCATATTACGTGATACACGTGGTATCAGAGCTATTACGTGATCGGTGGCTAAATATGAAGGATTTTTGTTTTTTCTCTCCATAATGATTTCAGAGAATAAAGTTTTGTTTTTTCTGTCATACATATTGACGCTTAAATGTTTGGTAAATAAGGTTAGCGTTGCAAAATGGGTGAAAAATGAGCCTAGGAGTGCGAAAATTGGCCCAGATCTCACCATAGATCTCTTATTTTTCAGTGAGGGCTAGAGACCGTCGGGCGGGTGTGCCAACAGGATCACCTTTAGGGCGATGCATCTAGCGCGTGTATACGTCAGACACTAATGAAATATGTGTGGATGGGGGGCATGCCACGTGTCAGAGCGTGCGATACATGCACCAGAGGTTAAGCAACTTTAGTCAAGCATTTTGACATTAAGGACCTTGGTGAAGCATCTTTTGTCCTAGGTATGTAGATTCATCAAGACAAATCTCAACACTCATTAGGCCTCTCGCAGAATGCATACATTAAGCGAGTATTACAAAGGTTTAATATAACTGACTATAAACCTGCTGTAGCACCTATCTCTCATATGAGAGATTATCTTTGGCACAGTATCCAAAAAATGAAGTAGAGGGAGAGGCTAAGAAGAATGTTCCTTATTCTAGTGGCCTAATATATACCTAGGTGTGCACTAGATTGGACATTGCATTTGTTGCTGGCCTGCTGGGTAGATATCTAGCTAACCCAGGTATAGACCACTAGAATGCAGTTAAACAAGTGTTATGATACTTAAAGGGAACAAAGGATTATATGTTGACATACATAAGGGTCAACAACCTAGACCTCGTAAGGTATATAAATTTTGATTTTGCAAAGTTTATCGCATTTTATGGGTTGCTACACAGGTGGTTTGGCTCATAAACTTGATTTTTGAGTTGTTTGCAATTGACTCAGTGGTTAGACTTATTCAGTTGTATTGTGATAGTCTTGTTGCTGTGTTGTTCAGTAACAACAATAAGAATATTACAAGGTCTAAGCATTTATAGGTTAAATACAAGACCATAAGAAGTTGATACAAGAAGGTGGCATTGAGGTGGAGCATTTAAGGGCTGAGGAAATGTTAGCTAATCCTTTAAATAAAAGACTTCACCTACATGTATGTTGAAAGACATGTATATAGTATGAGTGTATTAAAGTCCTCAGACATTGTTAGTTAGGGATCATTAAGTTTGCTCATTGTATGTTTATACATTTTGATGTATTATGACAGTATGGTTGTTATTAACAAAGATGATCATCGTTTATCCTCAATCATACTTTTTACTATATGTTGTCATAGTGCATGTAAAAGTCTTAAGGTCTATGATGATCTTAAGCATTTTAAAGGTCATTACGCATGTATACAAATTGATCTTGAGCCTATGTCATTAGGACACATACAGTTTAATATATGTATCTATGGATTTTGACACGACATAGGGGAATATAAGTGTTTAATCCCATAAAGGTGTTCTCCAATGCAGTTTAGCATTTAATAAGAGAACATAAAGGTTTTCTCTAATGTAGTTTAGCGTTCGGTGAGAGAAAACAAGATTTCTCTGATGCAGTTTCACATATACAGTTTTGCATAAAGTTTAAAGAAATCGAGATCTACAAACAGAAAGATGGAATATATTAGATCATATAGGTATCATCCGAGTTTGTCACACCATTTTTCATTCATGTTAGTGAGGTATTAGATATGCATGATTATATTAGACCCATGTCATACATGACACATGTGTTTGATATCTTTTGATATCGAAAGCCTTGCAAAAAGAAATGATGGACTTTTATTATCTTTAGATCAAATGTTTTGTTTTAAACTTGGTACCAATATAGTAGCGTGGCTTAATCATGTTTTTAAACTTGTATTAGTACTACAATTGATTATTGTCCAAGGGGGAGAATGTTAGAAGTTTCCCCATTTGGTGAACAACAATTAATTGCATTTTATTGGTTTTAAATAATTTATCAGTTAAGTTACATAATTTTATCCAAATAAAGATAATAAAGTAGCACTATTTCCCCCTGAAAATTTTTTCATGATAAATAAGCATAATTTGTTTAATTTTAGAGTCTTGCTAGATTAATGTATGTTGGAATTAATTAGCATGTTAATGTGAGTAAGATAATATGATATAAGTTAAGAGAATTAAAGTGTTAAGGTGGTAAGTTCGCATAAGGGGTATTTTGGGAAGATCAATTAAGCTTAAAACCATAAAGCTTAAAGTAGCGGCAAAATGGACATTGTGAAATCATTAAGGGTATAAAAGGGGAGAAGAATTGTTGTCTAGCATTTGGAAGAAGCCAAAAACGTGAATGAGAAAAGAGAGAAGAGAGAAGCACGAAAAAAGAGAGAAAGAAGAGAAAAGAAGGGAGGTCAACTAGGTTTCAATTTTTCTTAGTCCTAAAGAGTGATTTTGAAGGTGTTCAAGAAGGGAAAAAGAAAGAGGAAGATTAGAGCTTCCATTAGAGTCAAGAAATTCATTGTTTGGTGAAGATTCAAGGTAAGCTTATGTTAAACTTTTGGATTTTTAGAAGGGTGTTGGTTTAAAGATCTTAGGAAATGCTGGGTTTAAGTATTCTAGGGTCAATTTCATGCATAGGTTTCTTTGGGTTTTCCAATTGGAGTTCTTTTTGAATGAGGATTTTTGCTAATGTTTGAAGAGAGGCAAGAGGAGTAAGAGGAGAGACATCCTTAAGCAAGTTTTCAAGCAAGGAGACTAAGGTGGGTTGCATTTTTATAATTGAATAATAGGCCATCAATGTTTCTTTCAAGAAAAGGAAATAAATGTTTTCAACTACTTGTAAATGTGCATTTATTGTTTTTTTAAATGCTTTGAGAAAGTGCCTACATGTTGTGTGTATGAATTTTATGCATGAACTATGAAACAAAAATAGAAATGATTTTAAAAGGATACCAAATATATTAAATCAAGTTTTCCAAAAATGTGGCAATTGGGCAAATTGTTTTTAATTCATGAATAACATGTTATATGGGTTTGTGGTAGTCTGTTCTATTAGTCAAGTGCACTTGATTAAAAAGGCTTCTGCCGCCTACCCACTAATGGCATGGAGCTCCTTCATGGACTCCTATAAGTTCATGGCTACACAAGACCATTTTATGGGATTGCGATAGTACGATCTGTTCACGGCTACACAGGACCCTTATGGGAAATATGTAGTATGTTTTTTTACGGATCCACCCAAACCATTATGATGTGCTTAATTGATTCTGATGTGTTTGATTGGTTATGATGTATTTGGCAAGTTTGATGGATGTATGACTGATGTGATTTGTGAATTGGTTTAATAAGTTAAGAATTTTGTGTTTTATGATTCAATGGGAAATTGGCTTTGATCATAAAGGTTTTAAATGTTTTTTGCTTGTTACCGATTATAAAACTGTTACCCATGAGCTTTAAGCTAACCCCCATTCCTCCCCATCTACAGGCGATGAACAAGATATCGAGTGATCAAGTCGAAAGTCAAGGCATTACTCCAATTTGCATTTTTGTTCCTTTTTGAAGTTAGATAATGTAAAACAAGGATTTAGTCACATTTTAAGAAATTATTGTTCTTATAAAGTTGATATTTTTGGACTATGATGTATGGTGGTTCGAAATGCCCACTAAAGCGTTCTAAAAACTTTATTCTTTTGATGTTAATGAAGTGTGAATGGTGCATGGATCATGTGAGTTAAAATTTAGATATACGTGAAGAAGTTATCATCTTGAGTTGACGATTTTGGAGCATAAATCGTTGATATATAAATATGTACACATAAGTGAGATGTTATGGGAAGGAAGATAGGAATTATGACTGATCCGATGTAGTTGAAGGTGATGAGACAAATGAATTGAGATTTGAGAGTTTAACGAAGTCAATTTAGTAGCTGAATGGTTAAGCTCAGGACATTACAAGTTTGCGAAATGCTAAATTTCAAGTCTTTCATAGGTGTATAAATTGTGTACCAACTTCAGGGGAAAAACTGGACTAATTAGGCTCAGGACATTACAAGTTTGCGAAATGCTAAATTTTAAGTCTTTCATAGGTATATAAATTGTGTACCAACTTCAGGGGAAAAACTGGACTAATTTAGGCTAAATTAGTCAAAGTTATCTTCTAAAAAGCTATAGCTTATCTTTCTAGCTTTCCAACGATATAAATTATGAAATTTTTAGACATTGGAGTCGAAAGTTATGATCCTTATAAGTGGAGATGCTCAGGAGTATAGTTTGTATCATCTGATGATGTCATATCATTTGGTGAGGGCGCCAAACGTATCATCTAGTGAGGACAATTCATCTAATGAGGACACTTCGTCTAGAGAAGATGTATTGTCTGGTGAGGACGCTTCTTCTGGTGAGGACGTATCATCTGATGAGGACGCTTCGTCTGGTGAGGACGTATTGTCTAGTGAGGACGCTTGGTCTGGCGAGGACACTTTGTCTAGTGAGGACGTATCATTTGGTGAGGATGCTTCGTCTGGTGAGGGCATATCGTCTGGAGATGACATCATATCGTTTGGTGATGACGTCACATCGTCTAGTGCACTATTCATCTGACCCTATCGTCTAGTTTAAATTTGACCCTCTAGATGATAGAATTTATCTTTAAGGTCTTCATAAAAGTTGTAGATCTTGAAGTCTTGTTCAAAACCATCTAAATAACACCCCAATCTGATGTCTCTAGAGAAAGTTATACTAATTGTTCTGAGATAGATATAACGTGATTGAGGACCTGAGCATGGATGATTCTTTTGGCCATAACTTCATAACCCGACCTCCAAATTAAGTGATTCTTGAAGCAATAGATTCCCTACACATTTTTTTGAGCAATAGATTCCCTACACATTTTTCTATCTTTAAATAAAAATTTGTAGCTTTTTGGGTCTATTTTGAAGAGATTGATGGAAGGAAAAGGAGGGATTGGTTGGAGGGGCATAACTAGGTTATGAACACACTTTGGATTTTTTTAAAAACATATCTTGAGCTATAGAGCTCCAAATGAGACGGTTCCTGTTTCAAAATAAACAAGAGACAGAAAGCTACAATTGTTTTAAAGAAGTGAAATTGTGATTTGGTATTTAACTGGTGTGGACACATCACCATTATAGGGCGATGGCTAATGAGGAGTCATTGAAATAACCCCACAAGGAAGCCCACTCACGCTTTATGACTCCAGACCGTTAGGCTCCAAAAACTATAGGATATTAGGCTCACATCTCACGACTCCGATGTTGGGCTCCAAAAGTGGGGTCCAATAGTTATGGTATCAGAGCCACTAGGTTTAGGAGTATCCTAGGCATGAAATGGGTAGTTTTGGACATGAAATGAACATGCAGTATTTTTAAACGAACAACCTGCAATGTTTTGAATTGTTGTACATGATCTAAAACTATTTTGCATGAACTAAATATTTACAATGGTTGTAGATTGAAAGAGTGACTATGCCGCCTCGAAAAAGAACTCGAGGAGCTCTAACTCGATCTGGCTCTCGCCTAGGGAGCACGGATAAATCCTATGTCCCACAAGATGTGGGGACATATTCTACTCCGAATTATGAGGCACCTAGTATACAACCGGAAGTGCCTCCACTGCCTCCTCTGATATCTCAAGCAAACCCCATGGATCTATGGTTCTTTCAAGCCTTTGCTCAGGCTTTCTCATATGTCATAAGCCAAAGGTCTCAAGTTCCAATGCAAGCTCCAATGGAGAGGAGTGGGCAGTACGATAAACTCCCCAAGTATTGATTTGTGGATTACAATGGGACTACAAATCCCGAAGAGGCTGAAGCACCACTAAAGAGGACAGAGAGAGTCCTACTTCAGATGAAATGCTCTGATGAGGAGAAACTAGATTATGCGGTGAGCTTGCTATAGGGGATGCTTTTTGTTAGCCCCAAATTTTTTT
>JANIJH010002138.1:0-13016 GCA_024520975.1 Erythroxylum areolatum | reverse complement strand
CTCTACAGTAGCGATCGCGGGCCTCTAGAGGTACCGAGGGGAGAGGCCCCGGTACACTAAGTTCGGGTCGCTACAACAATGGCCCTCATGGGTAGGTAAATCTGCATCAGGCAAGGCCCAATCCGAATGCACAATAGCCAAAAGCCCCTCCAGCTTCAAAAGCTACTTCGATTTTGGTTTAGATGCAGGCCGACTTAAGGACTCTTCAAGCCGACATGGACAACCTCGCAACTTCGCAAGCAAGAATGGAAGACATGTTGAGGGTTTTCATGGAGCAGCACCAAGCACCGCCATCAGGACCATGCTAGCACAGGATCATAGGACTATAGTTGCACCTAAACTAGCATGCATGTAAAAGAGCAATTTCTTTTTCATCTTGATCTAACTTTTCTTTTATGTTGAGACTTTATCGAACTAACTTTAGTTGTCTTTTGCTGATTTCCATATTTTGTATTTTGCTGGAGATATAAACTTTCAGGGTGCAAATTTTGGACAATCAACTCTTTCAAGGGATTCCTTTACCTTCCCTCTATTGTTCGTTAATTACATTGCTTTTCCTTTATCTTTCCTAATATTGAGGACAACGTGAATTTTAAGTGTGGGGGAGGATAAAGTTGATGGTATTACGTAAATCATTCTCGCATCAATCAATAAAAAAGGGGTTAATTTAATATCTTTTATGTATAATTGTCATTGTAATTCCATTTCATGAGTTAATTACATTATGGATGAGATTGACCTTGAATAAGGTGCATAATATGATTAATTGGATTACGTACCTTGTCACAATAGGATGATATAATGTTAATTGATTGAATGATCATGCTATTGAATGAGAAAACATCACCAAGTGAGCTAATTTGAGCCTAAAGGATTTCACTCAATTCTACTTTCCTTATAAGCGATTTAATTTTCTCTTCTATGTATGTTTGCTTCTAGAACTTGCATTGCATCTCTTCGAGGTTACATAATCATGTTGTGGTATGTTCATGAAAGTGATAAAAAGCACTAGGATTGAGCTTGAGGCAAATAGCTAACCTTTTCTATACATCAATCCCCTAGTGAACCCTTTGTGCCTAGTGATTGTATTTGAGCCATTTTCTTTGTAAACTTATTCTAAAGAACCTTAAACCAAGAAAAGCAAGTTCACCCTTGTTCAATGGTTAGTAGAGCTATTAAGGTTGCACATTTAATATCCTTATTAAAAGGTATACAGAGGAAGAAGTATGGGGGTGTTCTTTAATGGTAATTGAAGAAACATGCTATTAAAAAAAACAAAACAAAACAAATAATAATAATAATAATAAGCAAAGCATGTGCATTTCAGATTTCAAGGTGAAGGAATGAGAAAATTATGATAATAGAGTTGGCGGAGTTCCATAAACAACATGATTCTAGGAATTGTGATTTCGGCTCTACTAATTGTTGAATATTTGAATTCCTATCCCTTCATTCATAGCCCACTTTACCCGTGGCCCCATTACAACCTAAGGAGTAAAGACCCTTTTGATTCATGGATATGCCATAGATAGGAGTAGCAGAGAAGTAGATAAAATGCAAGCTTATGGTTGTAGGAAAATCACGGTGCGTGCATCACATATATGCGATGCGAAAAATAAAAAAATTGTTCCGGGACTTTCTTGAAGTCCAAGATCTATGTGTCTATACAAAAAAGTACCAGAATTCTCAAACCACAACGACCAAAGAAGACCGTCTCTAACGGCATCCACGCAGAGGTCGAAGAATCTAACCGAATCAAACTCTTTGATCCGAAAATAGCTAGAATAAAGAAGAGAGTGCTAGCTCTTACCTTTATTCTTGGAGAGCAACATGAAGGAGGATGCAACTTAGAAGAGGAAGATGATGAAGAGAGCTTCAGAGATGTTGAAAAACTTTTTTCTAAAACATGTTAAAAATCGTTTTTATCTCACGATCATTGTACCTTTCAAGCTTTCATTTTTATCTTTTAGTGATTTTTGTCCTAAACCATTCAAAGACATTAAATGTGACTTTGACAAATGCTTCTCTTCCTTTCCACGTTATTTATCTATATATATATATGTTGAAGTGGTCCAGTCACACTAGGGTCGGTCCTACCGGGTTTCAGCTATGGAAAAACACCGGAGACTTGTTTCAACAATGTTGATGTCGCGTTCTCATCGAGACATATCCGATCTCATCGGGATCCATTTGGTTCTATTGCTCTCCATATATTGGATCTCTATCCAAAACCATTTTACGAATTCTCCGAGTGACTTTTACACGTGACCCATTAGGTTCCCGATTATGTTGACCAATTAGATTAACACTTAATCCAAGCAAGTCATGAGCAGTGTCTAGCACTTCATGACCCTCAATTGACCAAAAAGTAAGTGGTTTGACGAATGAACTCGTGCTCACCACAAACCATCTTGCGAACCCTCTCATAGACAATTGCTGTGCAATTCGTCCTTTCACCATGCTATACCCCACTTGGTTATGAGTATGAACAAAGTGTCAACTCTCACTAGATTGACTATTACTCTCATTAGATTGACTAGATTGTATTAAGTTCCATTATTCTTTCTAACAATAGCCAAGAGGATTCTCATAAAGTAGTTAAAAGCCATCACAAGTTATACTCAGGAAAAGCCAAAAGGACCATAAAGGCAAGTACTTGGTTTTAGGATTTTGTATTAAATGCCATTATTCTTCCCAAAAATAGTCAAAAGGATTCTTAAGTTAAAAATTGAACTATTGGGATAAATCCTTAAGAGGTTTCAATCAAAGTACACACCTAATATCATAGATCATAAATCCCTAAAAGTTTCACAAAATTATGAAAAAGGACTTACTTTGCTTCCCTCTCACTCCTCTATTGTAAACGAACATGCAAAACATTGAAGCTTAAGCTTTGCCTGGTTTAAAAAGCAAAACCTTTGCCTCTCATTCATCTATTGCAGGCGTCCTCCACTCTTAAGCTTTGCCTACTTCAAAATGGAACAGCTTTCCCTTCTTCTATGCTTGCGTATTTGTTTGCAAAACATACAATGTTTTGTTACAAAATGTTTGGTTAATTTACTTGTTATGAAACAATTGCCTTTTAGTTGATGACGAAATAATTTGCTTCAAACAAAAATGCACTCAACTTGTTTCAACATAGTTGCATTTTGGCAAAACAATAAAACAATCATATTCCTAGCAAAATGCAATCATTTAGCCTTAAAGGGCAAAATAATAATTATACATCAAAAAGTTACATGAACTTGACATGTGGTCACTTGGCGGATCATACATCTCGAACTCCATTTGTTGATGAAATGAGGATCTAATAAGAAACTTTTAACAATTTTTAAGATTAAATTAGCAAAGATGAAAATTTAAGGACCAATGTAGGCCTACATAAGTACTCTTCAAAAGATACCATAAAAGAAAAGAAGCTACTTTATGAAGATAGACTTTCACTAGTCTTTTGACTTTATAAACTAGAAATTCTTGTTCAACACTCTGACAAATTTTATATTTTTGAAACAATTCTCCAATTGGATTATCTAATGTTTATCTACCACTAGCTACAACATCATAATCAATAGAGAACCAACTAGGAGATTTATTAGAGAAAAAGGGTTAGTATAAGGGGATACATTGTCCCTTTACCTCTCATTATTTACATTGAGGTCCCAAATTGCATCACAGCTAAGAAGATAATTGTAGAAATCTCATTCAAGTACCATTATAACTACAAGTAACTAAAATTATTCAAATTTTCATTTGTAGATCACATAATCTTTTACTTTTTAGTGGAACTAACATCAACTCTGTGAAGCTTTTAATGTACTACTTGAATGAATTTGAAAGGCTATGTAAAGGCTATTTCAACCCGAGCAAATGTAACCTTATAATTTTCACTAGGAACTAAACTTTGGTTGAGTAGTTTTTGAGTAAGTTTTACAATTTATAAAATCCTTAATAATCTACAAGTGTATGGGTCATACTTTGTAATATTGAAGGGTTGATCCTATGAGGAGGGTCCTAGCCTAATTCTATTAGGGCTCAGATAAAAGAATAAAAAGAAATAAAGACTGCAAAAGTGAACACATAAAATAAATATTGGAAATTGATTCAAGTATTATAAAGTGTAAAATTCAACAAGGCATAATTAAACTAAGCAGCCACACAGGTCATAATGGAAATCCATCAAGAGAATTAATCAAGTTATGAGAAAAGGGGATTTTACCTATCATTAATACTATTCAAACCATTTATGTGTTTATGGGATATCGGTTTTAGACAGTCGTAGTGTTGATTACTCTTTCTCGAGTTATAACCATTAAACCCTAAATTGTAAACCCTAATCAAATGATGGAACTTGCAATCTCTTAATTCAAAAATTACCCAAATTTCTAATTAGTTCTAAAGCTATCTAATAAACAATCAGGTCTCGCACAGGATCTCTCTATTAAATTAGTGACTATATTGATTAAGTGGTCAGTTAGATTACCTAACTCTCATTAAGCCAATATAATCATTTTTATTCAGCTTACCCTCTTAATTTATTACTAAAACATGCAAATACAATAATAAATCACAACACATAAACCAATAAACACAAAATTAACTAAATCAATATTAACTTAAAGTAAAATCCCGAAGGAGAGTTTAGAACATTATCAACAACCCGAAATCTATTTCCATACAATCCATCTTATCTTTATACATTTAAATGAAAAAGGAAATGAAGAGAAATTGGAACTTAGGTTGGATAAATTGGGAAGGCAGCGGTGTCGAGATACCACCTAATCTGGGGAGCAGTGACGTCAGGATCCACTTCTTCTTCCTCCTTCTTCCCCTTCTTCTTCTCTCTCTCTCTTCTTTTTCTCCGTCATTAGGGATTCCAAGAGTGGCTGAATGTAAAGCTCCTTCTTTTTGTTCTATTTATGTTCCTTTGTGTTTAAAGTTGAATTAGGATTTTTCCAGGGTTTGAAAGGTCCAAAAAATTCCTCAAAATGTGAAATTTGGGAGTGACTACACGTTAACTCGACACAAGCCACAACTGTGGCCCTATAGGCCATGATCGTGGCCTACATCTAAGCCTTGTGTCATGGTTGTGCCACAATCGTAGGTCATTGTTTCAACCCGAATGTCTTCCAAAACTCCTCCATTCTCTGATATTAACCCTGAAACACTAGCAAATACATCAAGGTACCTTAAAAACATAATCTTTAAGCTCGAAAGCTTGTCCTAACCCATAAAATACTTAAAAACACAAATAATTAATAAACTAACACAATTCTAACCTAAACACATACTAAATGACCAAATTAATGGATAAACACATATCAAACTATGCCCTTAAACATGATGTAATTTACACTTATCACATCCCCACACTTAAACATTTCCTTATCCTCAAGCAAACAAAACAATAAACAACACAAGAAAGCACAAAACACGCTTATGCAATAATGAGACAATGACTTCAACTTGACAAAACAAATCAACTTGACAAAACAAATTTAACTATAAACACAATCCTTCAAGTTGTTCTAATTTATTAACAAGCAAAATCCGTGTCTAAGCACCTTAGACTAAATATACAAACTAATCAAAATTTTAATGTTGAGCCTATTTACTTCTATCACTTACACACACACATTGGTGATCATTCAGTCAAAATAAAAGTGTAGCCATCCTTAGTAATTTTTCATAAAAAAATCAAGCTACTAACAAGTTTGGTAGGTTTTTATTTGAAAACATTCCTTTTTTTTATTTTTCTTTAAGGATATGAACCTAGTCTTTTTACGCGGAGGCATACATTTGTGATGAATGTCGATCTGGTTACTTAACTAAGTCATGTTGTTATTAAGGTGCTTGGTTGGAATGTCATTATAGCCTTTTTATACGAAGGCATACATTTATGATTCGCGTCGATCTGGTTACTTGGCTATATCACATTCTCAACTGGCTACTAGCTCTATTCATAACACAAAGGCTAGCGAAACAGTTATTTTAGTTAAAATTTATACAACTCTTTTTTCAAACATAAAATTTTGCATAACTTATTGCTTTAGCTATTCATTCTCATGAAAATATACTAATAATGCCACTTATTTGATTGGCATAAAATTATAAATGAGGATGGAAAATTCCTAGGGTGAATGAACTAGCATCATATCCTAATTAACCACCATATTTAGTAACTTAGGTCATTAATTTTACAAGCTAATAAATCTTCGCAACCTAAAAGGCTATGTTTAAGGCTAAATCTATCCCGTTGACCCCTAGCCATTGACATATTCACACAATTCACATCATGCAGCTAAAAAAACTATCATACAATATGCAAAATTCACATTCAAGGTAAAAAAAACACAATGCTCCCCACATTTGAACAACACATTGTCCTTAATGTGAGAAGGTTGCACAAATATACCAGGGGAAATAAAACACAATATATGAACAATATAAGAAGGAAATACTAACAAAAATGAAAAGAGAAGGTCTAGAACATGAACTCATCAGGGTGATTGAGGTGATGATGTGTTGAAGGCAAAGACCAAATCTGCTTGACTCCTGAGATCGTTGACCTGTCTTATAATTACATTAAAAGAGTAAGAGAGTTAGCACTCTAAAACATTCCAAATCATTAAGAATTTATTTTTAAAATTTTAAAAAAAATCTAACTATGCAAAAATTTAAGCATGCTAATTTATAGTCATTAGCTTGACCTTATATCATTGGAAACTCAGCCGGGATCAATTATGAAAGACTTGCTTCCACCCTTTTCATTTAAGATTAGTTTTATGGCCTATAAGTAAGCTACAAAGTGCAAAATGATCAGAAGGACAATATTGATAAAATTATGAAAACCAATTGAAGTCAATAATGTCCTTTTTTCAAGAAAACTGTAAATAGGGAATAACAAAACTCCCTAAATCTTCTATGGAATCCAGCAGTTTGCTTGGTAAGAGGGTGAGTTGTTTTCTTACTGGGTCTTCCTCATTAGCCCTCATCTCCTCTTCTTCTCTAGCTTCTTGAATAGAGACTTCCATAGCTTCTTCGAACTTGATGTCCATAGGGAAGGTTGGCATTCTTTTCTTCATCCTCTTTCCTCGTCTCTTGGTCTTCTACAAGATGGGGTTCAACTTGGTCTTCCATTGGTTCTTCTTATTCTTCCGCATTTCTAAGTATGATAGGCTCATATTGCTCTCGTGCATGTAATTCCATAATTCTCAAAGAGTCTTCCACAATTCTCTTATAAAATTTATAAGAAAGCTGTCTCACTTGAATCTCCAGGTTGTCAATAGAAGAGGCATGATATTTTGTCACTCGATCAAATTGCTCTTCCAGTCTCTTCCATGTTTGTTAGCTTATCTATGATCTTTTCCAATTTGGAATCCCGTGAGTTAGATTCATCTTGTTGAAATTCAAATAAGTTTTGATCTCCCATATGAGTACTTGCATTATTGGACTAATAGAAATCTGGGTGGTTCTACTACCCCAAGGTGTATATATTCATATAAGGATGATGATTTCTCCAACTAAATTGGGGCTCACTAAAATTTGCAAGAGTCCTTTACACCCTATAATATACATCCTCCTTTATTGTTCTTTTTATCTCTTCTTAGTATTCAACTCTTGAGATTCCCCATTGTTGTCCTGTGATATCCAAGATGTATCATCTACTTTATGCCTATTTTTTAATTAAAAAAGTGAAAAAATCTTAGACTACAAGAATTAAACTAATATACGGCTCCCTGACAATGGCGTGAAAAACTTGCTGAGCAAGTTTTACAATTTACAAAACCCTTAATAATTTGCAAGTGTACAGGTTGTACCTTGTAGTATTGAAGGGTTGATCCCACGAGAACGTACTAGCCTAATCCTAAGTCATCTAAGGCTCAAAGAAAAGAATAGAAAGAAATAAACACTGCACATGTGAATATGGAAAGTAAATACTAGAAATTGATTCAAGAATTGTAAAGTAAAAAATTCAACAAGATAGAATTAAACTGACCAGTCACATAGGTCACAATGGAAATCTGTCAAGAGAGTTAATCAAGTTATGAGAAAGGGGATTTTACCTATCATTAATTATAATCTAACCATTTATGTGTTTACGAGATTTTAGTTCTAGACGATTGTAGGGTTGACTACTCTCTCTTGAGTTATAACCATTAAACCCTAAATTGTAAACCCTAATCAAATTATGGAACTTGCAATCTCTAAATTCACAAATTACCCAAAATTCTAATAAGTTCTAAAGCTCTCTAATAACAATCTGCTCTCACACGGGATCTCTCTGATGAAATTACCGACTAGATTGATTAAGTGATCAATTAGATCGCCTAACTCTCATTAATCTGATCTAATCATTTTTTTTGACTCATCCTCTCACTTTGTTACCGAAAACATGCAAATACATTAATCAATTACATCACCCTAACCAATAAACACAAAATTAACTAAGTCAATATTAACTTAAAGTAAAATCCCAAAAGAGAGTTTAAAACATTACCACGACTTGAAATCCATTTCCATACAATCCATCTCAACTTTATACATTTAAATGAAAGAGGAACTAAAGAGAAATTGAAACTTAGGTTGGACAAATCGAGAAGGCAGTGGCATCGAGATACCATCTAATCTGAGGAGCAGCGACATCGGGATCCACTTCTTCTTCCTCCTTCTTCCTCTTCTTCTTCTATCTCTCTCTTCTTTTTCTCCCTCTTCAAGGTTTCCAAGAGTGGCTAAATGTAAAGCTCCTTCTTTCTATTCTTCTTTTTCTATTTATATTCTTTTGTGTTTAGGGTTGAACTAGGATTTTTCTGGGGTCCAAAAGGTCCAAAAAATCCTTTAAAACGTGAAGTTTGGGAGTGGCTGTGTGTCTGCCTAATGCAAGCCATGGTTGTGGCCTACATCTAAGCCTTCTGTCACGATTATTGCCTATTGTGCCATGATCATGAGATGTTGTTTCGGCCTGAATATCTTCCAAAACTCCTTTGTTCTTCTATATTGATCCTGAAATACTAGCAAACACATCAAGGTACCTTAAAAATATAATATTTAAGCTGAAAAGCTTATACTAACCCATAAAACACTTTAAACACCAATAATTAACATACTAACATGATTCTAACATAAACACATACTAAATGATCGGATTAATGGATAAACACATATCAAACCATGCCCTAAAATACGATACAATTTATACTTATAATGGGTCTTATAAATTATAGGATTCAAGTTCTAAAATCCCCCTTTTCAAATACTTGGGAATATCAATCACTACAAAAAAGGCTATAACTACTCAAAATATTTACTCATAACTTAAAGAAAGCGCAACTATTATTAATAAATAATATAGTAATGAATAAGGTGTCAATACTATAACGATGCTAAACAATTTAGATTACTCTCCTACTACTAACTAGACGAAGAATTAAACTAGAATAATTGATTAATGGAGTTAAATAATAAAATTAATAGCAAAAAAGTATAACAATTAATTAAATAGATAATTCAAATATAAATAAAGTTTAGTTAAGGATTCTCCCTAGCATCATCATTGCAGTCATAATTCCATATCTCTCAAGACACAACCTCCTATTCTCATATTAATTAGTCGATAAGTCTATCCAATTAAAACCCCTAAAAATGCATTAGGTTTTGTGAATTTCTATGAAAGGTTTAATCCCTAATACTAAAGGATTTATGTAAGCTTATATCTAGTTCCCAATCTAACTCTTAATATCTAAGCTATAATCTATTAATATGTAAGCTCTTGCAAATCATCCATATATAAATTAATATCAAATCTAATTGTTAGCTTAATTTAATATGTATTAATAACATTCAAAAATATTTCACAAAAATAAATCCAACTTCATAATTGATATTGAATAAAAAAACTCAAAGAAAGAGATAAGCGACTGCGAGAGAGAGGTGAGCACCCATAAGTTCAGAGAGAACTGGTGAGTTTTGCCTCCCTCCATGGCTTTTTCTGCTTCTCTAACCCAAACCTGAAACCCTCTTGATCCCCTTGACCCATTTTTTTTCCATTCACCTAGCTCCCACAATAATCCCTCTTTCTCTAAACCTAATCAAAACCAAAACAAAAACCCAAATATCCCAAACCCTCCACTTAAAAATGCTCCATCTCCCAATCACCCCCTATACCCTTAACCCAGCGACAAAAACCCCTTTAGCTCAACAAACCTTAATACCAGAAACATCCACCCACCCCCCGAAGGTTAAAACTTTCGAGAGCATCAGAACATGGAAGTCCGTAGTTTTGGAAGGAATAGAGGAGTCCTAGCAAGATAAGGCTCTGACTTACTATCCTCTGGAGGTCAAGGAGGACCAGATCTAGGTCGTACCCCCTCCAAAGTTAGCGAAGAAGGGAGCGGCGCTGTTCAGACAAACTCTGATAGGCTTCTTCCTTGGTAAGTGTCCTACTTTTCTTGTAGTTCAGTGAGCACTAGCAAAGTCTTGGGTAGAGTATGGGCTTAAGGAAATTTTAATAATGAGCTCCAATAATTTCTTGTTTAAATTCGACTCTGAGATAGGATTGCAAATGGTTATGGAAAAAGGTCTTTGACACATCCAAGGTAAACCATTATTTTTTAGAAAATGGTGTCTAAATGGTGGGGAGCAAGAAGAGGTTAGGTTAGTTTCAGTGTAGGCAAGATTTTACAATATACCTGTTGAATATTGGAACAAAAAAGGGTTAGGATGAATAGCAAGTGTTGTAGGACATCCTTTACTCATGGATACTTAGACTGCTAGGATTTCTAGAATAGTGTATGCAAGAATGTGTGTGGAGTTATAATTATAGAGGAGTTGGCCTTCCTCTTTCCAACTGGCCACTTACAATAAAGAAGGAAAGTTAAACTTTAAGGAAATATAGATTGAATATGAATGGAAACCTAAGTACCAAGCATAGAAGAAGGAATGGGCACCTACAAGAAGGCTGTTTGAGATAGGATTGCAATAAGGGTTAGTGAAAGAGAAGAAGACAATACCACAAAGTACAAATCAGCTAAGGAAGGAGCAAGATTCAACCTCAGAGAAGACAATTAAAAGTCTTAAAGAGACAACAATTCCTGAGGTTCATATTTAGCAAAGTTTGGACCAATGATCTCAACAGATGGACCATATGGCAGAGAAGGAAAAACAAGCTGATAAGGATGCTAGTACTTCATGTTATTAAAAGAGGATCACCAAAAGGAAGATGAATCAGTTGGAGACCTTGAGGATTCAAACCTTCTTACTGTTAATAAAATAGGTATAATTCCTTCCTCTCCTAGTATTAAATTGGTTCCTAGTAGTCTTGGTCCTAAGGGAGGGGCAGAGGGGGATTTCACTGTGAGAAAAAGTAGGAAATCTAGGCCGAAATAGAAGTAGGATTCTGTTTTGGTCTTATTTGTGTTATGGATTTAGTTTTTTGGAATGTTCGGGGGCTTAATAGCCCTAAAAAATAATTAGCTGTGAAAGCTTGTCTTAAGAGATTATCAGTTTCTTTTGTTTGTTTGATTGAATCCAGAATAAGGTCTCCTTCTATTATGAATAATGTTTGCTCCTCGATGTTTCCTAGATGGCTTTATTACAGCAATGTAGATCATGCTTTAAATGTAAGGATAGTGTTTGCTTGGAACCCAGACCGCTTCTTATGTTCTATGCTTAGCTCAAATGATCAATTGATTCACTTAGAGGTGACTCCCATAAACTGTTCATTTTCTTTCTTTGTGACATGTGTTTATGGGTCTAATAATCTCAATCATAGGAAGAACCTTTGGTCTGCTTTGTCAAATATTAACTTAACTGTTGGCAATCAACCCTGGATTATAGCAGGGGATTTTAATGTGATTATGTTCTCTCATGAGGCATAACCCATGAGCTCCTCAACTATATATGGAATGACTGATTTCAAGAAATGTGTGGAGGACTACACCTTATTTGATCTAAATGCTAGTGGTCCAAGTTTTACTTCGAACAATAATCAAAGTGGTGATCTCTTTATAGCTAGGAAGATAGATAGAACTCTCATAAATTCAGTGTGGAGCTCTAGATTTCCCAGTTCTTATAGTGTCATTCACAATCCAAACAAGTCAGATCACTCTCTAATAGTGGTTAAGGCCTTAGCAAGTCAGCAGAAGAGATCATCTCCCTTTAGATTTTCAAGCTTTCTAGTCGATCAGCCTAACTTCCTTCAGACAGTAAAGGATGCTTGGTCCCATCAGGTTTAGCATACTCTAATGTTTTGTGTAGTGTCTAAGTTTAAGTTGGTCAAAAAAGCCTTTAAATCTCTTAATTTTGACCAAGTAGGTGATGTGAATGACAGAGTTGAGAGATGTCAAGTTACTCTTAACAACATTCGAGTTCAAATGAGAATTTTGCCCATGTCTTCCCTGTTGAAGGCTAGGGATTCTGAAGCCATTAATGAATTAATTAGAGCTCTAGATGATCAGGAATCTTTCTTTAAACAATCTTCCCTTATTAAATGGCTCAAAGAATGGGATAGGAATACCAAATTTTTTCACAAATCCCTCATTATAAATAGAAATAGAAACAATATTCACTCTTTAAAAGTGGGAAGTGGGAATAGAATTGTAGGCCTTAAAGAGATTCAAGATTAGTTTCTTGAACATTTGCAGGGTTTATAGGGAATAATAAAGCCCTTCTCTCTTCTAAAGAGTTTGTGGAAAATCTCTTTCCTCTTTCTTTACTAGATGGCCTTTCTAACTCCCTTATTGCTGAAGTTTCAACACAAGAGATAAGAGAGGCTTTCAATTCTCTGAATCCTAATAAGGCCCCGGGCCCAGATGGGTTTAATGGGGTCTTCTTTAAACAAACTTGGCATATTATTGAAAAGGAAGTTACTGATGCTATAAAAAACTTCTTTGAGCATGGGAAACTTCTTAAATAGCTCAATTCCACTTGTAACATCCCATCACCGATGGGAAGGTTATTTTGGTAAATTGGGACGACCTAGGAAATTGATTGCATATTTTTGGATTTGTTCATTCATTTGA
>JANIJH010002108.1:0-13024 GCA_024520975.1 Erythroxylum areolatum | reverse complement strand
GGGGGGCTTTAAATTAAAAAGGTTGTGGGCTTAAGGCATTGTTTGGCAAGAGATATTTGTCACTTGCCACATGTCCCATTTCTAAGGTATTTGATTGGTTCTTTCATTTAACTAGTCCCATCAACTTCAATTTTTACTCCAATTGTTCCCCAATTTTCAGTGACACTTGTCAATAAATCCTAAAGTCATTTATCAAAATTTTCATTGCCATTGGATAGTAATTTCTACTACCATTTAACAATTGTTTTTTCACTTGACAATTTTCCTAGTTCAAAAATACCCATCAATTTCCAGAAATTTCTCCAAAAATTCCAAAAATTCTAAATCAACAAATACACTTTCCAAATCAATTTTTTCAACACATAAAACCACATTTCTTAATATACTCACATATATAAATAATTATACCTGAAAATTTTCAATGAATGCATGTACAATTATTTTTTATGCGCAAAGATTCAATATTCACGTGTATGTCTATATCATGTAATGCATGAGCATGAAATGTATTTCCTAATTTCTTAGTAATCTCTCACATTTACTATTTCAGCCTCAGCATAGGTAACGGGATGTTATATAAATTTTAGATCATCAATTGCCTAAGGAGATTGATGTTGGCCCTCAAATTTTTTTTGATGAATAAGCATGATTTTAATTTATTATAAGGTTTGATAGATTAATTTTGGACTAATTAGCATGTCAATGATTGGAGGATTTAATGTTTGGATTGATGGAACTAGAAATATTAAACGGAGACATTAAGATTAAGTTAGAGTATAGTATGGTGTAAGTTAAATTAAAGAAGTAAGAATGCATAAGGGGCATTTTTGGAAGATCACTAAAGGTTAAAAGGCTAAGGCATTACAGGAAGGGCATAGTGGACTTTGCTCATTCATTAGGATATAAGTGAAAGAAGTGATTGTAGTCTTGTATTTTAGAGAAGCAAAATCATGAATGAAAGAGGAGAAAACGTGAAAGAGAGAGAAAGCTAGGGTTTTTGGGAGATCTTGAAGAGCTTGAAGACTTTGAGGCCACAACAAGTAAGTATAAGCATTAAACTTTCTTGATTGTTAGATGAAGCATAGTTAGGGTTAGTTAGAAGTGAAAACAAGGTTGAATATATGTAGGAAGTTGTTGATGAAGAGTATGAGTTAATGTTTTAAATTTTTGGTTGATGATCAAATTTAGATTATGAATTGGTTTGTGAATGATTTTGGGTTGAAAATGAAGTAGAAGAGATGGGTTAGGTTTATGATGGGTTATATGTGAAAAGTGGGAAGTAAAAAGTTGGAAAAGGTGGCAAAACCTGTTCTCGGAGCATGCTTTTGGACAAGTTCACCACAGCGAACTACTGGGTTTTGCCGCGTCGAACTCAACTTTTTTGCACAGAACATGCTTTGGTATTTTGGGCATAACGTTTTGTGTAGTTATCCAAATGGGATGATTTTTAATTTGGTGTAAACTAGACACATAGGTATACAATTTTTCTATAAAATGTGGTTTTAATTAAGTCTCTAATGATCTCAATTTTTGAAGGGAATTTGAATATAGAATGCTATATTAGTATTGGAACAACCTAAAAATGATTGGGGCATAACTTTTAGAGTACTGAACCAAATTGAATGATTTTGGTGTCAGTAGAAACTTAAAACAACTAGGAACATTTTTCTAGTAGGAAGTGTTATCAAATTTTGTCATTTACTTGATCTGAATGATCATGTAAAATTGACCCTAAGGTTGGGACTTCTAGAAGAGTTTGAGTATTTAGAATTTATCTTAGTGAATATGCCATATAGGGTTCTCAAATTAGAATTCCTATTAAATTGGATTTTTTTTTATTGTTAAAGGAAATCAAGAATTGAATCAAGGAATGTAAGAGGATCAAGAGGAGAGGCATCTTTGAACAAGGTTTAAGCAAGGATTTCAAGGTGGGTTACAATTTTATAATTAAGTAATAGGCCATTAATGTTTTCTTTCTAATGATGGAAACAAATGATTTCAACTATTTCATGAATGTAACTCTTTGAATGCTTTGAGAAAATGTTATGTGTTTGGTATGATCATATTGTACTGATGAATTGTGAAAAGAATGTGAAAATGATTTTTGAAAGGATACTATGTTTATAAAATCAAGTTTTGAAAATGTGCCATTACGGGTAACAAGTTTGCAAGATTATGAAATACATGTTATGTAGGTTTGGTTTGGTCCATTCTATTGTCAAGTGGACTTCGACTAAAGGCTTCTCCCACTTGCCCACTAGTGGCATGAAGCTCCTTCATGGACTCCCTCATGTTTACGACTACACAAAACTACTATGTGGGATTGTGTTAGTTCGTTCTATTCACGTCTACACAGGACCATTATATGGGAATGTGTTAGTTCGTTCTTTTAATGGACCTTCCAGACCATTTTGATATGCTTATGTGCCCATGATTTGTTGACAAGATTGATGCATACTTGTTTTGCACTATTGTGAATTTGGTTGAGAAATTGAGATATATGTGCTTGAGATTTCAATGAGAATTTTTGTTACTATGGAAATTAGTATTTTAATGGTTTTATTTGTTACTAGTTATAAAATTGTTACCTACAAGCTTTAAGCTCACCCCCATTCTTCCCCCTTATTCAGGTGATGACCAAGAGATCGAGTAGGTCAAAAGTTATGGCATCACTCTGAATTGGCATGCTTTTGTATTTTAAGTTAGATTTTTGGGAATTTAAGGCTTTCGTTACATTTCAAGAATATTTTTGTATTTTTGGATTATGAAGAACATGATGTATTTATGGCTTGAAATGCCATTAAAGCCTTGTAAAAATCTTAGTTTTGATATTAATGAAATATGTGTTTGGATTTGTCTAAGGTTTTTCTTGTTTTCGCAAAGTATTTGATTATGGAAATGAGATTAAGATTTTGAGAACTTGTTTGGGGTTAGGTTCTTATCCTTTTTTTTTTGGGTTGCATTGATGAGAGTGGTTGAGAGAATTTATGTTTGTATTTAGTATAATAGGAAGTTGGGATTGTTGGGTTTGTCCCGCGGGTTTTGCCACAGCGAAGAAGCTATATTTTTTCATTGGTGTGGCGACTTCGCCGCGTCGAGACTAAGTGGCCGCCGCGGCAAAGATAAATTTTCAGGTTTGCCGTGACGAAGTTTAGTCGCTCACCACGACGTAAATTACCTGAAGGGTCCATAGGATTTCTACCATATGTTTGCCACGGCGAAACATAACTTCGTTATGGCGAACCTACCTTGGTTCCGAAGGGTATTTAGCTTCAATCCCAAGTCTTCCTCCACGCTCACTTTCTCACAACTTCGATGTTGGGCTCTGAAAATGGGGTCCAACAATTGATATTCAAGAATGTATTGGAAGTGTTTTGTAAATGTGTATGAATATGCAAATATGTGTTCCCAACTAAATGTTAAATGCTGGGCTTAGATCCGAAGAATGTGATATATGACTGGAATATATTGAATGTGAAATAATGAATGCATCATATATGAATTATTGTATCTCATTACATTGAAATGCATGAACAGATAAAGGAGTAGTGATTGGAGTGACCTAGGTGAAAAAGAGCTTAAAGTTTAGAAATGTGCACAAAGAGTCGCAGCCTCAGTTATCAATAAGCTCAGTATCCATTATAGGTATGGGACAGTATATAAAATGAGTTCGGTATTCACAACGGATACGGGATAGTTAAATAGGCTCTTGGTCACAACAAAGAAAAAAAAGTGAGTCACATGTTCATTTGCATATGCATCCTTATTTATTAAATAATGGAATGGATATACCATATTGACTAATTAAGTTAATATGCCCATTGAATTGAGATGAAATATTAAATGGTTAAAATCAATGAAGTATGTAATGTGAAGTGAATTATTCATTTATATGACATGTTTGATAAACTGGACTATATATGTGCTAATGAGTGCTGTTATGAGTGAGCACATTGATGATGGTTCACTCACTGAGTTCACAAACTCATCAAAATTGCAATGTTTTTTTTTTCAAGTTCAAAGGAGCCTAACTCCTAAGAAGATCAAGTAGAAGTTTAGTGCTTGTGTTTTGGAGCAAGAATGGCTCAAAGGTCAGTCAGCTAACATTAAAGAGTCTAGATAGGATATTTTGGTTTAACGTTCCACTTTTTGTAAAACATCTTGTAAAGAATAGCAAACTCTTAGATGTTATTGGTAATGTATATATATGGATTATGTCCTGAAATGACAATGTATGCTTATGTTCATGAATGAAATGAGAGAATTTAGTTTATCTAAAATGTTTATGGTTTTTATGATGCCTTAATAAGTGAATGTGATTGCTCTAACATGCCATTCCCATAGGCTATATTCTTAGATAATCTATGGATGTTCGGTCATATGCACTATGATAGTGGGGTGTTACAATGGGCCACCCAACTTGGGCCAAAAGTGGCCCGATCCTGGCTCAACCCATTGACATCCCTATTAAAGAGGTTATTAGAAGGCTATAATAGTAGCTTGACTAAAGAATACAAATTGATTAAGATTTTGAAACTCTAAAATGTGAAAGTAAGATTAAAGAAATTACTCTAAGAAGGTATAAGATTTATGGGATGTTCTAAGTAATTACTATTGCTCTCTTTGACTATGATAATTTCCCTTTTCTAGTAGAAGATATATTGACTTACTACTGACTGATTATGTTGAGTTGTCTTAAATATTCTATTATTTCTTTCTCCTCGATGACATATATAAGGCAATTAAAAACTAGCTTGAAAATTCTATAGTCTCCTATACTAGAATGATTGATTTTTTGCTTAGTTTAATATTTCCAAACATTTACTTGCCCAGCGCCTCCCAATCAATGCTTCGGCTCATTTTTGAAGTTCTTCCTTGAGCTATTGATACTGCTTCTCATGTGTCATAGCATTGAAGAGTAACATTGGAGGTTACTTAGGTGGCTAGATTGTGCGAGTTCCCCTTAGGTCTCTAGAGGACCTTTCTCCTCGTTATTGCTTCGTTGGTGCCTCTTTTGCTCATCATGGTCCCATCATTTTGCCATAAATTGTAGATAAATGTGAGAAAATCGTAGATAAAGTATGAAAATACCTGCTCACCACACTTATTTCTTATGCTCATCACTAAATTGTCAAAATATGAAAACACACTGGAAAAGAAAATTAAACATAGAATAAAAATAAAAATAATCTAACATAAAGAATTAAATAAATAATAAAATAAACTATAGTAAAATAATTAAAAATTAACTAATAACCTAATTAATCATTAAAAAAATAAAAAAAGTATTGCAATTAACAACTAAAACTAACCTAACCATGAAATTTCAAAATTAAACGTAGAATTGAAATTAACATGCCTAATCTAATGATTTTCCAAAATTAACAAAAAAATTGAATTCAATTAAAAGATCAAAATTGGTATGAAGTTAAACTAGAAAACAACTTCAATTAACTATAAAAGAACTAATTAATCCTAATTACATAAAATCATCACAATGTAACAATTAGGGGCAAGATCGCAAACCTAATCGAAATTTCATCCAAATTTCATGCAATTCATCAAATTGAAGCAACAAATCATATGGGTAAGGATAAAATGAAACTATTAAACCACAATCAAGCGCGAAATCAAGCAATTTTCACTAAATCATAACATCCTAACCTTAACATTTTTGGGGTGAAAAATCCCAAAAAATTGTACAATACTAGATTATTCATGCTTAAGCAAGGAAAATAAATGAGATAATACTAAGGTGTCACAAATTAACAAAACAAATGATGAAAATTAGGATGGAGAGGGAGATTGGCAACGAAGAGGGTACAGGTAGAGAGATAAAATGAAAAGAATAAAAGAGGTAGGGTAATTTAAAGGCTGTCAAGGACTTACATTGTGTACTACATGATTGTGTAGGTCACAAACTCCTAAAAATCCAAGACAGGCATGTAGGCTATCACGAACTTACACAGTCTATTACATGGTTATGTATCAGACTATATAAGTCTACACGGGTGTGTAACTCTCTGTAACCTTGTACAACATGAAAAATAGTTGGAAAACTAAAAAAAATGGTTATTGAATGTTAGAAAACTTTAACACACATACTCTAACACAATAAATATGCATAGTCTCTTCAGGATTCTTAGTGTTCTAACCTAAAACACATTAAAACTCAAATAAACCTAGTCTCTTCAGGATTCTTAGTTTTCTAACCTAAAACACATCAAAACTCAAACAAACCCTATGCTAACATCAAAATAAAAATCACTTAAAATAGAATTAAAAATAAAAATTATCCTAATTCTTGGATTACCTCCTAAGTAGCGCTTGTTTAACGTCGTTAGTTTGATGTACCTTTCATGCTCAAGGTGTCTTAAAAAAATTAGGTTTTGGTCATCTTAGCGTTGGTTATATAATATTTAAGTAAGCTACATGCTATTGCTTATTGCCATGTTTTTCCTTTCATTTATTGCTTTGAACTTGCAAAAGTTCCAGTGGACCTTTAAAGGTAGAGTCCTATAAAATATTTGAAAATAAATCATTACATGACTCACTAGATTCACTAACATCAATAAATGAAATTAGTCATTTTAAATTCATCCTCTTCATCCCCTAACTTAAATATTAATTTGCCTTCACCAACATTGATAATTGACTTACCAATTGCCAGAAAAGGTCAACCAAGGAAGAGAGTTACTTTTAGATCTTCCTATATGTCAAGAATAAAAAATTCTATTGACTAATCAACCTTAATAAGAATATCATATATAATGCCCCTAGGATGTTTAACTAATATATCTACCAATTACACACTTATCTTCGTAGGTTTTAGTTCACCTAACCCCAATTTCTAAAATAATGAGTAAGGCATCATGTTAGGTTAGCTATTTTTAAACTACCAATTTGATAAATGATAGTAAAACTCCTTAGACATGTGAGCTTTTTTGGTAACTTGCTTTTTAGAATTTCTGAGCACCTTTTGCTCAGCATTATAGTTTCCAACTCCTCCAACTTTCCCTTATTTAATACTAGCTCCTTCAACAAAGGGTAAGTTAATATGGAGTTGCCGAAACATTTTAAGGAACTTACCAAACTATTCCTCTATTAGATCTTTCTTTACTTTAGTAGGATAAAGGATGATAGGTTGATACGCCTTGACTTTTTTAAGATGGTCTTCACCTTTAGCTTTTATCTATCTCTTGGTATTCTCCTCCTTGACTTGGGGTTCCTTTTCTTCTTAAAACTCTTTCTCACTCTTAAGGGTGATTGCCATTACATGTTCTTTAGGATTTATCTCAGTAGTGCTTGATAAACTCCTTTATGGTCTTTTAAATACTAATCTTGCAAATTTGATTGATTTAAACTTTCAAGTTACATATAGAATCCACTATTAATTGATTTATTACACCAGAATCTTGAGCAATTTTAGAAATCCTTTCTTCTAAAGTTGTCTTTTTAGCTTGAGGTGGTTAGAAATCCTCTGCTCAAAACTGCCTCTTCTTAGTGTATCTTATGACTCAAAAATGCTCTAAAACCCGTGTCCAAATCAAGTGGCAAGTTTTTATTAATTATAGGAAATTGAATTTCACAACTTGTAAAGACCACTTAACTAACTCACCATCTTGATGCAATATCCCTTTTTTTTTTCAGAATATGCTTCGGCTTTAACCCTAGATTAAATGTTGCATATACATTTATAACATTAGCACTCATACAGGAATTGATATTTGTGCACATTACAAGTTAGCATATGCACTCAATTGACTTATTTCGGGGTATGAAAAATGTAAAGTCATCATGAAGTTAATTGTGTTTTGATATGCATTGAGTTTTGCTATGATTGGATTTTAATTAGAAAATTTGGAATTAAATGTTATGGAATGGTGAATTGATGGATTAAAATGTACACATTTGTTTTTTTTGAAATGAAATGAGGAATTCGGCTTTAAAATATTGTGATGTTTATGTTTTTATACGATGACACCACGATTAAGTTAGTGATGTGAGTGCTCTAACATGCCACCCTTACGGGGTATGTATTCGGATATTACTTAAGATGTCGGGTACATGTCTCATGAGAGTGGGGTGTTATATTTTGGTATTAGAGCATGGTTTGGCATCTATAAGGTCATATAAGAGTATTGAGACATGATAAATAGTGAGAGACTCAGTGATCACAACTATTTTTGTTATAGGTCACCTGCCATAGGAGATCAAGTTAGAGAGTCAGCTAACATGGAGTTTGTAAGAGCCAATAGAGAGTCTCTTGTACCTGAGTTTGCACAATTACCTCTGAGACTCCTAGAGAGGAGAGAAAAAAGATGTGATAAGCTTTAGAAGCAGGGGTTGTAGACTTCTATAGAAGTATAGACCTTGTTAAGGCAGAAAGTTGGCTAGAGAGAACTGAAAGAGTATTTGATCAAGTAGATTGCTAGGCCCGGGTCCCGATATTTATCTCGAGGTGACAATTTGAGGTAGTCAGGTAAGGATCATGCAAGCAGAAAGTTGAAAACTTCAATTTAACGAGAATTTTAGTGTCCAATTGGGGGGTTCGTTGTAACAAAGTATATGTTCGTCGTGGCAAAGCTATGGAAATATTTTCAAGGACCTTTCAGGAGAAGTTTGCTACAGCGAAGTCTTAAGGTTAAGTGACCGCACCCTTGGGACAAATATGCCACGAAGAAAGTCTAGCTTCACTACGGCAAAGTCCCCAGATCAAATCTAAGTACCTCTCGGGAAAAATATGCCGCGATGAACATTTGGCTTTGCCATAACGAAGTTACCAAAATCGAGTAAAAACACCTTTAGGAAAGGTTTGTCGTAGCCAAAGTCTAGCTTTTCCATGGTGAAACCTTCGATTCACAGCCTTGAACCCAACAAATAATCACACTCTTTTATTTTAATAATCAAACACTAATTTGTACATACAATCTCAATAACCATTAACAACTGAACAAAATGTAAACACGAATATATATACAAAAAAAAGTTATTCCATTCATAATCTCATTACGAAAATAAAATGGAGTTTGAACAAAACTTTAGTTACATATCAACTCTACATCAATAGCTTAATACAAAATATATATGGATGCTCATGTTCGACATGTTGCTAAAGCTACCCAAAAGTAATTAAACTAACTTAGTTACTAAATGTAGCTATCTTGAAGTTTCCAAATGCCTTGCAAGGATCAACAATCTTTTTGTCCTGCACCTGAGGAGAAAATAATGGGTTGAGATATAAAGCTTAGTGGCTAATACATTTATAGCCATTAGTGGCGAGCCACACAATCAAGCATATATATATGTATGTACCAATATATAAACATCTATATCTCATTTTACTCTAACCAATCAATCATCCACAATTCTAGCTCAAAACTCAAAGTTAAAGAATTATCACATAACACATAGCATGTATATTTCACCATCAAGACATAATCACTCAAAGGCATCATACTTGACAAGTTAATGATAAAATGCACAAAAAATAGCTCGAGAGTTCCCATGGGTCGAAATGGAGAAACCGAAGTTTACACCATAAACAAAATGAGTTCATTTTTTAGGTTCTCATATGCCATAAGTGGGCAACTGGGAGAAGGCTCAGTCAACATGCACGTGAAGAATGAAATGGTATCTCTCTTGTCCAAACATAAGCAAATTCTTATGCTCCATGCATTTCATTGCATGTTCATACTTTCATGCTTCTTATGCTTGTTCCTCTTTTCATTCATACAAAATGCCAATCCTATATCAAGACATATCATGATAATGAATCATTATGCACTTTTCAACAATCACATTAATTCAAAAACAAGCAATTTAGCACATAATACACAAATAAGCAAACTTACCCATTTTACACGATAACTATAAACATATTACCCACCTAAATTGCTTGGAAATCCAAGTTCAGTAGTGCCTTTCTTCTTGCTCTTGGATAAGGTTTTCTTCGTTTCCTAAAACAAACCAAATTTCCATTCAACCAAAATTCAAATGGAAATGTATAAGCTTCAATAATCAAGAATAAATAAAATCAAGCTTAAATTTAAGCTACCCATAGTTCATCTAGGTTAGAAAACTAAGACCTAGGTTAAAATCCATGAAAGATCAAAATGGGTACTTCTTTCTCTTCTTTCACTCTTCATTCCCAACACAAAAACCCATTTATCTAATCCCTTTTCTAACAAAGCAAGAAGGAAAGATGAACTTACCTTAAACTTAGCCCAAATCTTCTTCTTTTCTAGCTTCCTACGATTTTGTTCTTCTTCTTTGTTTCCCATGCTTTTTCTTCTCTTCTCTTCTCTTCTTTCCCACGATTTCTTCCCTCTCTTCTTATTCAAGACTAAATTTTATTCTATTCTACCAATTTTGCCCTTCATTTATTTTGTCTTTCCAAATGTACCCTTCCTTCACTTAACTTATCTACTAACTCGTTTATTCTCTTAAATACCATACTACACTCTAACTTAATTCTAACATTTCCATTCAATGATTCTTATTTCTACTTATGCCCACTAAATTAATGGACTCAATTATAAAAAGAAAATAAATACATAAATAAATAGATAAAATAAAAATTTGGAGTCCATCAATTCTCCTCCCCTAAAACAATTTTGTCCTCAAAATTGTTACCTGAGTCTATAATAAGGTGTGGATACTTCTCCTTTATTGCTTCCAAAGGCTCCCATATTGCCTCTTCTTTTGATGGTTCTTCCATAAGACTTTAACCAACTTTATAGACTTGTTTCTCAAGACCTTTTCCTTTGAATCTAGAATCTTCACTGGTTGTTCTTCGTAAGTAAAATCCTCGCTTAATTGAACCTCTGAAGGTTGGACTATATGCGAAGGATCTGATCGATATTTCCTCAACATTGATACATGGAAGACATTGTGAATCTTAGATAATTCTAATGGCAAGACTAACTTATAGGCTAAAGGCCCAATCTTCTCAATGATCTCATAAGGGTTTACGCATCTTCGACTAAGCTTGCCCTTTTTACCAAATCTCAAGACTCCTTTCTATGGATAGGCTTTAAGAAACACTTTGTCTCCAACTTCAAATTCTATTTACTTTCTATGTGCATCTGTATAGATCTTCATCCTGTCTTGAGCTACCTTGAGTCTCTGCTTTACCAATTTAATCTTATCAATTGTAATTTGTACCAATTCAGGCCCCAAAAGTCTCTTTTCACCTTCTTCATCCTAACAAATAGGAGTTCTGCATCTCCTACCATACAAGGCTTCATAAGGTGCCATTTGAATTCCTGAATGGTAGGAATTATTATAAGTGAATTCAATTAGAGGCAGATGATCATCCCACGAGCCTTTGAATTCCATAACACAAGCTCCTTTGAAGTCCATAACATAAGCACAAAGGCAATGTTCGTATTGTCCTCTTTGATTGGCCATCAGTCTAAGGATGGAAAGCTGTGCTTAAATGCAACTTGGTTCCCAAAGCCTCTTATAAGCTTTCCCAGAATTTGGAGGTGAGCCTGGGATCTCTATCTGAGACTATAGAACTTGGAATCCTATGAAGTATGATTATTTCATCTATGTATTTCTTGGCCAATGCATTCAAAGAATCCGTCTGTTTAATTGGCAAGAAATGTGCTGACTTGGTTAGCCTATCAACAATCACCCATATTGTATCATGCTTCCTGCTAGTCTTTGGTAATCTCATCAAAAAATCTATTGTAATCTTTTGCCAATTCCATTCAAGAATAGACATAGGTTTAAGCCTACCGATAGGTGCTTGTTGTTTCACTTTAACTTGCTGACACACTAAGCATTTTCTAGGATACTTTGCAACATCCTTCTTCATTCCTCTCCACCAGAAGTGCTTTTTCAAATCTCTATACATTCTCGTAGTCCTAGGTGCATTGTATAAGGAGCTTGTGTGCCTCATCAAGAATGTCATCCTTCAATTCTAACATATCGGGAATACATAGTCGGTTACCTACCACCATCAATCCATCTTCTCTTATCTCTATTTTAGATGGTTTACCATTTTTAATCTCTTTTCTGAGCTTGCTCAAGTACTCATCTTGCTTTTACAATTCTTTAATCTTCTCATTCAATACTGGTCTTATCCTAAAATTAACTAATTTACAACTAAATTTGTCTTGCCATAATGTCCCCTTGAGTTTAGCTAATTCCTTCAACAATGGAAGATATACTGTCTCCACATGTGCCATAGTAGATTTTCTATTTAGTGCATCCGCTACTACATTAGCTTTTCCTAGGTGGTAATCTATCATCAAGTCATAATCTTTTAGTAGTTCTAACCACCTTCTTTGCCTTAGATTTAACTCTTTCTAGCTCAGCAAGTACTTAATACTTTTATGGTTTGTAAAAATCCTCGTTTGAACTCCATACAAATAATATCTCCAAATTTTCAATGCAAAAATTATGGTAGCTAGCTCTAAGTAATGTGCAGGATAATTCATCTCATAGGGTTTTAATTGCCTAGAGGCATAGGCAATTACTTTATCTCCTTGTATCAACACACACCCTAATCCCTTTCTTGAGACATCACTATACACTATATATCCACCACTACTAGAAGGCAAGGTCAAAATTGACGCAGTTGTGAGTCTATTCTTCAATTCCTCAAAGTTTTTCTAGCATTCCTCTGTCTATCTAAACTTCTGATTATTCCTTGTCAATTTGGTAAGTGGGGCTGCTATCATGAAAAGCCCTTTACAAATCTTCTGTAATAACTAGCTAAACTAAAGAAACTCCTCACTTCTACTATATTCTTAGGTGCTTCCCATTTAACCACAACTTTTATTTTCCTTTGAAATTACATGTCTAAGAAACACTATTTCCCTTAGCCAAAATTCACATTTGTCGAATTTGGCATACAACTATTTTTTCCTCAATGTCTCTAACGCAATCCTTAAATGTACCTCATGCTCTTTGTGTTGGACCCCGAACTTTTGATAAAAATTAGAAATATTAAAATGAATTTAAAGTGAGAAAGAATTGGTGAGAATGAGAATGAATTTAAGGAAATTTGATG
>JANIJH010001966.1:0-13040 GCA_024520975.1 Erythroxylum areolatum | reverse complement strand
AACTTGATTATTCAACTGTGAATCCATTATTTTAGATTCTTATAATATACATGTTTCCCATACATCTCTATGTATATATATATATATTACTTACAAAATAAGCTCAGTACTTTATGACTAGATATATAATGCTCATAAAAAACCAAACTCTTTTGTTTTATTAATAATAAATATTTTCATTACAAAACTATAACTGAAGAAGATTAAGTTATATGTAAGTACACTTGCTCACCAGGGCACTATATTTGCATGACTCCAATAATTTGCCACTTACCGTAAAGCAAGTTTGACATATCCCTCATTCCCATCCCTGCTAGGTGACCCTCAAAACTCTTTTCAGACAGCGTCTTCGTAAACAGATCAACAAGGTTTTGCTCTATAGGAATCTTTACCACATTCACATCTCCACATTGTATTGTCTCCCTTATGAGATGATACCTTCGCTCAATGTGTTTGGCGACTTTGTGTTTCTGAGGTTTTTCAAAATTAGCAACTACCCCCTATTATCACAATAAAGTGTAATGGCTTTTTATGCTAGACTGCTTCCTTTATTACTTCACAAGCAGCAATATACTCAACCTCTATAGTTGAATCAGCAATATAAGATTACTTGACACTCCTCCAGACGATGGCCCCACCTCCTAAAGTAAATATAGAACCAAAAGTTGATTTCCTTGAATCAACATCTGATTCGAAATCAGAGTCTGTATATCCTATCAGAATAAGGTGACTTCCTCAACAAACAAGCATTAAGTTCTTCGTCCTATAAAGATATTCAAGTATATACTTAACTGTAGTCTAATGCTCCATTCCTGGATTGGACTGAAATCTGCTTACCAGTCCCAATGCATAACAGATATCCAGTCTAGTGCAAAGCATTGCATATATTAAACTTCCAACTACCAAAACAAATGGAATGTTACGCATGCATTCAACCTCCGCTTGGGTTTTAGGTGTTTGTTCCTTTGAAAGTCTGATTCTATGTCTAGTAGGTGTGAAACCCCTCTTGGAATATTTCATGGTGAACTTATTGACCATATTCTCAATGTAGGTTAATTGAGACAAGAATGTCAATTTGTTTTTACGATCCTTTAAAAGTTTAATCCCTAGAACATAGTTAGTCTCTCCTAAATCCATCATTGAAAAATGTTCATGCAACTATCCTTTAACTGTAGATAACATTCCCACATCATTCCCAATGAGCAGAATATCATCAACATACAGGATTAAGAAAGTACCCTTGCCTTCTTATATTATTTTATAAACATAAGGGTTTTTGGGCCCCGTTCCCGAAGCCCAACCAAGGTATTGGACCCCGTTCCTAGAGTCCAACTATCTAATTCGGAGTCAAAAAGCGTAAGCGGGTTTCCTTGTGGGGTTATTTCAACAAACCCTCACTAGCTTGAATAAATCTTTTTGAATTCAAAACCAAAAGCTACCAATTTTTGTGGAGAGGTAGAAAAACGTGTTAGGAATCAAATTCTTTAAGAATCACTTAATTTGGAAGTCGGACGAAGAAGTTATGGCTAAAAGAATCCAGTATGTTTACGTCCTTACCCAAACTGAACATGTCTTGGCCCGATTGCCATAAATTTTTCTACAATTATCGGATTGATTTCGTTTTTAGATGGTTGGAAAGAAGACATCTAAATCTACAACATCTATGAGACATCCAAGAGAGATTCGGCCTCTAAAGTGGTCAAAATCGCAATTTACTTTAGCAGACTTGTGGATGTCCGTTAAATGGACATACACTGGTTGAAAAGCCATTTTTCATCCGAAAACCTCCGTTAAATAGACATGGGTTGAGGGTCCTTTTTCACCCGAGGAGGTCCGTTAAATGGACTTAATGTCCGTTAAATGGACATGGGTGACCCAAAACTCCTTCCAAAGACTCTCCAATGCTTCCAACATCCATTCTAACACCATATACACTCATAATCCTCCCAAATTGAACCCTTCAAGTGTAATAACACTCCTCAAACATTCAATTACCAATTTGTATGCATTAAACTCCCAAATCTCAACTCAGATAACTCATAAAATACACAAACTCTCAACATTCACCATAGCTTTCATGTTCATAGCTCCCATACAGCATCATCACTTACAATACTCATATCTCTCAACTTCGATACCCAAATTTTACAAACTTTATACCTTTGGAAAACTAAGAGGATAAACTACAACTTTTAAGAAGACCACTTTGTCTAATATGGACTAAATCAACCTAGTTTTCCCCTTAATGCAATACGCAATTTTCACCCTTACAAAAACTTGAAATATGAATTGTACATTACAAAATAAACAAACACATACACAAGGGAACTTCTCAAGTTCTCAATTCATTTCTAAATCAAAATGAAGTTCGTACAAAGCTTTCATACATAGCTTTAATTACATATCGGCATTTCATCACAGTTTGAACGCAAGTTACAAAATACATTTGATGCTCAATTTTCAATATGCTACTAAAGCTATCCAAAAGTCTAACTACTAACTTAGTACAAAAGCTAACTCTTTCGAAATTGTCCAAATGCCTTGCAGGGATTCATTGATCTTCTCGATCTGCACCTGAGGAGTGGGAAAATATTGGGTTGAGCTACACATCTCAGTGGCTAAGATATTTATAGCTATTGGAAATGAGCCACACAATCAACCATATATATAACATTCATATAGGCATACATATCGTAATGAAGGTTCAACATACACAATTCAATTCACATTCCACAATTCAAAACATCACCATATGTGACATATTGGATGAAATTTCAATTCAAAGCATAACTCTCAAATGTAAACATAACTTGGCACATTAAAATGCAAATTCACGCACAATTCGCTCGAGGGTTCCGTGGAACAAAACGAAGAAATCGAAGTTTACACCGTGAACGAAATGCGTCCATTTTTTAGATCTCGTGGGCCACAAGTGGGCAGTCGAGAGAAGGTTTTACGTCAACGTGCACGTGACTACAAAACGGTTCCTCTCTCACCCAAACACAATCAATGCTCATGCTCAAACCAATCATTCATAATTTCACATTCTCATACTTTTCTTCTTTTCATTTAACCAAAATGCCATAACGCAAGGCATAGCATAATCATGCTCACAATTCAATTTTTATCAAATGTCATACATTTTGAAGCAATATCACAACAAAACATTTCAAAGCAAGCCACTTAGCACACAATACAAAACAATGCAATTTATTCATTACACAATAACTATAAATAAATTACCCACCTTATAACTCTTGAAATCCAAATTCAATAGTTTCCTTCCTCTTGCTTTTGGGTAGGTTGTCCTTGATTCCCTAACGCAACCAACATTCTCATTTAATTCCAATTTAAATGAAAATTCCCCAAATTTCCATAGTCACAACAAAATGAAATTAACCCTAATCAAGCTCAAGTTTAACCTACCCATAGTCCATCTAGGTTAGAAAACTCAAAACCTAACTTAGAAACCCAAAAACCCATTGGATCTCTCCATCTTCTTCTTCCTCCAAGCATTCCCAACATAAACCCCTTTCTCTCTCTACAACTTCTCATTCACTAAACCCCAACCTATTTCTTTACCAAAGCATGAAGAAGATGAAGAACTTACCTTGAAAACCTTAATTTCTTCTTCTTTCTATGATTTTCCTCCCTTTTTCCCCTAGCTTTTCAGTTTTTTCCTTCTTCTTGCTCTTCTCCCTCACGATTTTTCTCTCTTCTCTAAGGCTTCCATGACACCCTCCATTCTTTCCTTCTAATTCATTAATTCAATTCCTTGTTTTACTCCTTTTCGTCCAATTATCCCCCCTTCACTTGGGCTTTCCAAATTTGCCCTTATTTTGTCTTTTATGGCTCTACTCTTTCATTTAACAAGCCTACTACTACTTAATCTAACTTAATCCTAACCCTTCATTTTAATTTCAATTTCTAATCCTTCCCTCAAATTTCTAATTAATGGCCCAAATCTAAAATAAAAAAGTTAAACCAACTAACAACATAAGTAACCATTTAAGCAATTTATAAAAAATTTAGAAAAATTCAAGGTCCAAAAAGGCTCATTTAGGTTTGTATGAATCTATATGTTTTGATAGACTTATCAAACCTAATATTCTAAGACCTAGATGGTTTCTTAAGTCCATAAATGGACCTTTGCAATTTGCATACCTTATGCTCATTACCTGGCTCAACAAAACCTTCTAGTTGGGTCATATAAATAGTCTCCTTAATATCCTCATTAAGAAATGCGGTCTTGACATCCATTAGTCATATTTTATAATCGAAATAGGTTGCTATGGCCAAAAGAATCCTAATAGACTTAAGCATAGTAACCAGAGAAAAAGTCTCCTCATAGTCTATACCCTCCTTTTGAGTATAACCCTTAGTTAACATTCTCGTTTTAAAGGTCTCTACCTTTCCATCTGATCCTCTTCTCCTTTAATAGATCCATTTAAGCCCTATGGCTTTTAAATCTGGTGGTAGATCTATAAAGAACCCGACTTCATGGGCATAAATGGAATCTATTTCTGATTCCATTGCATTAAGCCATTTTTCTACATCAACATCATTAATAACCTATGTATACGTAATGGGATCTATTTCTTTTTGGTCTGAGATGGAAATTAAGTCTTCTCCTAGAACTAGATACCGGTTTGGCTGTCTCACAAACCTCCCACTATGTCTAGGCACTACTTGATGTTCAGGTTGCTCTTCTGATTTAACTCTTAAATCCATTTCGACATCTTGTTTAGCCATATCCAAATCAACTCTTTGTTTGGATGAAATAACTAACTCCTTTAGTAATACTTCGCTTCTTCCTTTGTAATTTCTCACAAACTCTTTCTTTAGGAAGGTTACATTTGTCAACACAAATACCTTCCTGTCTTGAGGATTGCAAAAATTGTTCCCTCAAGTTCTTGTAGGATATCCTACAAATAAATATACTTCTGACCTTGGTTCGATCTTTATGGTTCAGGCCTTAGAACATGAGTTAGGGGAGTCCTTAAGTGCCGCAATGAAGGCACTCAGATAGTCCATAACTCCCTAGGTGTGTTAGGCATCGATTCTCCTTTTAGCTACACCATTCTATTGGGGCATTCGAGGAGCTGACAAGTTGGAAACAATTCTAGTTTCAATCAAATATTTCTAGAACTCTCCAAGTAAGTACTCATCACCTCGATCCGATCGAAGTTGTTTTAATGGCTTGCGTAGCTGCTTCTCAACTTTAGCTTTGAATTCTTTGAACTTTTCAAAAGATTCACTCTTTTTATGCATCAAATACAAATAGCCATGCCTAGAGTAATCATCTATAAAGGTTATGAAGTATTCATAGCCTTCTCTAGCTTGTACATTCATGGGCCCGCACACATCAGTATGGACCAGGTCCAGTGTTCATTCAGATCTGTTTCCTTTGGAAGGAAATGAGGCTTTAGTCATTTTTCCTTCAATATAAGATTCACAGATGGGTAATGGATCATTATCTAAGCCTAAAAGGATACTATCCTTTGCAAACCTATGAAGTCTTTTCTAATTGATATGACCTATTCCTAAGTGCCATAAATATTTTGAATTAATGCTAAAGACATTGGATTGTCTTGGTTTTATCAATTTTGTAATGTTTAGTGAGCCTGTCATAGGTTCTATAAAGAACAATCCCTGTTTAATTATTGCATTACAAATAAAATCATTATTCTTATATATTGAAACAACATTTTCAAAATATAAGAAATAACGAGATTTTATTAGACAAAAAACAGAAATCATGTTCCTTACAATAATTGGCATGTAATAAACACCCACCAAATATAACCAATAACCACTAGGAAAGTCCAAGATAACTACTCCCACTGATTATACTAAAACATAGGATCCATTTGCTATCTTGACTTGAAATTGGCCTTTAGGTAGTCTTTTCTTTTCCTTTGTTGGACCCTTGCAAAGAATTTCAAACATGGTTAGTAGCTCATCAATCTAATATCCAAGAATCAGATAAATTTGCCAAATTTTTAGTTCCTAAAAACTTAGGAAACCTATACCTTGTTTACTTTTAAGGGACTCAAGGTAGAGTACACAGTTTCTTTTCCAGTGGCCCATCTCATCATAGTGGAAACACTTTCTCTTGATGTTCTCTTTGGCCTTTGTTTTCATGGGTTCGGCACTGACCCCTATTTGAGCCTTATTTTTCATTAGACTCTTTTTCTTTTTCTTGTCCTTACCCTCGGGCTTAAAAGAAGATACTACATTAGCTTTTGGCCTATGAGTCTTTATATTCAGTATCTCCTCCGTACTCTTAAGAGTATTCATTAACTCACTCAAGGTGTAATCTTTGCTGTTAAGCTCATAGTCTAACTTAATTTGCTGGAAAAAAGAATTTAAGCTATTGATGATCATAATCATCTACGTGTCTGCATCCATGTCCGCCCCAAGCATCTCAGCCTCAGTGACTACAGAGATTACCTTAAGCATGTAATCCTACACCGATTCACTAGCTTTTTGTCTGAGATTGTGAAAGGTTTGGATAACTTTCACCCTTGCAGACCTGGTCCTCATACCAAACATCTTATATAGGTGATGGACTAATACACTAGTAGCTTTCATACAAGCAATTTGATTTTGCAACATGCAGTTGATAGAAGGTAGAATATAACACTTAGTAGTCTTATCAGCATTCTGCCATCGCTCATGTTGTTAGACTAGCTCAGGAATTGAATCTCTACCTGAAGGTGCGGGCTCATTTTCAGTCAATACCCATTAAATTTGTTCATATTGAAGAACAATGTCAAGGTTACATCTTCATTCATTCAAATTCTCTCCATTTTCCAATTTTTTATTTGTCAAGAGCAAAGTGAGTGGATTCACATTATGGTTGATTATCTATGAAAATATAAATTATTAAAACATGAGCATACCAGTCAACAATATTGGAACTTTATATAAAATCATGATGCATGTATGCATGATGATAGATTTAACAAAACCTAAAAAATTTAAAACTTTATACTATAGTTATTTTTATTATTTATAACAGACTAAGTGACGATAGGCCATCTTATCCATTAAAAGAAAAACTGGGACCTACCTATTCAAAAAACTACTAAGAATCTTCGTGCTTAACTTTTTGAGAAGCGACATAATTTGGTCTATATTTTTACCAACAGAGCTACGATGGGTAGGTTATTGATAAAATATGTTGAGTGTGAAACCATTTGATTCATCCACTAAAGGTACTTGCAAACCATGCCTTAGTGGGAGATCATTTTTGTTACTAATAAATGGACTTATCCTTAAGGAGACCCAAACCATGCAAGATGTAGGATATGACGGTTATTTTTCTAATCTATAGCAGACTAAGTGATAGTGGGTCATCTTACTATTAAAAAAAAACTAGGACCCTCCTATTCAAAAAACTACCAAGCATCTTTATGTCTAACCTTTTGAGAGGCGTCATAATTTGGTCCATACTTTTATCAAAAGAGCTACGGTTGGTCGGTTATTGATAAAATATGTTGAGCGTTTAACCATTTGATTCATTCACTAAAGGTAGTTGCAAACTATGCCTCAGTGGGAGGTCACATTTGCTACCAATGGGTGGACTTATCCTTAAGGAGACCTAAACCAAGCAAGACTTAGGATTCATGCCCTCCGATGGGGAGTAATACTTCACCACATGCAAATGGGCCATTAATTGGAGACCGTGGACTCTCACATGAGCATCCTCTCCCACTCATTCTTTCTGGGTTTTAAATTTTAATAAATACCATTATGTCTAGATGTAATTTATTATCCATCGTATATTGTTTCATTATATGTCTCATGCATAATGAATGCATGGCAAGGCTAAGGTTGGCAATTTTCTACCAAACTTTACTTATGGGTCGGATAACCCATGAAATTACTTCCATAATAGCTTGCTAAACGTACAACAATTTCCGTATAAACCAAAAGTTTCTTATTATGACTCAGGTACATCTCTAGAAGATTTGTTTAATATTATGATTACTAATAATATTCAACTTCAATAAAGCGTACAGGAGTTCTAGCAAGAAGTAAGGCAATTTCCACAAGATACAAAGTCTAGCATCCCATATTTGGAAAACCAATAAAACTTAGGTACTTCTTTGGCAGAATTAGTTAATATTTTTGTTGCTAATACTTTGAAATTACAGCAGGAAGAGATGCAATTCCATCAAGAAACAAGTTCTAAGATCCAAAACTTGGCAAGCTAGATGGGTCAGTTAACGAAAGCTCTCGACCACCTAGCATCAGAAGACAAAGAAATGCAACAATATCAACTTGAGGTGTACCCAAGGGACATTAGTGTAGAAGCCTTATAGAGTGAAGAGGAGCTTGGGAATCTTGAATACTCAAGGAATTGCTTGTGTCAAAGAACTGGAGAAGAAATTTGAAGCAGAAACAAATATATCTTTTAGGTCGAGGGTAAATACTGAGTTTCAATTTGTTGTTAAGACTAACTCTTTACTTTTACCTAGTAGTTTATAGAAATGAACGAGAATGAAAAAGGTAAAGAGACATTCAAGATCTTTCAAGAAAGCATGGACTTGGTAGAGTTTAAGAGTTAGAGGGTAAGGAAGACACTGAAGGTGAATGATCATCAATTTAGATCATATCCTGAGCAACCTCAAGTGGAGAAAGTTCAAGTTGTTACTCCTGAAGACCACAATTATCTCACATAAGGAGAAGGAGTCGAGCCAGCGACCCTAAAAAAAGACGTTTTTTGGGAGGCAACCCAAGGGAAGTAAATTTCTTTTCCTTTGAAATTATTGCATTTAGTTTTTATATGCAAGTACTTTTTTAGTTAGTTTGTTTTTGCTTGTTTTAAACATTTTCTCTTTTTCTATTGCTTCTAGGACTATATAGTCATGAGTAGAGGATGAATTGACTAGAGAATTTCATGGAAAGTTGAGCATATACTTTTAAATTTCATGGCAACTTGAGCATATAATTTTAAATTTCATGGCAACTTGAGCATATGCTTTTACTCTTGTGATTGGTCAATATGCATTATCTTTAAAAGAGTAGGGACTATGGTAGACAAAGCCAGTAAGATTTTGAGCCTTAATAAATTGACACATACATATTAATCTTATTGTTTTTATGATAATATATGACCTTCATGACATGTACATCCCTATTTTGTTTTAATTTTCTATTCAAAACCACATTTTTATCATATGCATTAACATTTAAATGATTAGGCATTTTTTGCTTTTCCGAACTAAATTAGCCAAATAGTCTACCTTATTAATATGATTTCTCCCTTGTTAAGCCCTTTTGAGCTTTATTAGTCTTTCTTTTTGTATTAACAACATTACACGCTTTAAACCTAACCAAATGTCTCACTTAAGCCTTAAAGCTAGTGAAACATTTGTTAACTGTTGAGTTTGTGGATTTACAAAAGTATATGTGTGGGGGTACATATGTATAGGTTGTTTATAATGTTGGGATGAGATTTTATATCTTATCACTAAAATTTCCATGTTGATGTAGTTTCTTTTAATTTTAATAAAAATTTTAAAAAAGAGGAAAGGAAAAGAAGAAAACAAAAGAAAAAGTCAGAAAAAAGAAAAAGAAGAAAAAATGTTTAAATAAATGTATGAAGGACAAAGTGCATATTTGTTGAAAAGTTGTTTATGATTAATGCATCCTCCTAAATTTTTATTGAATGGGTTATTTTAGTAGTTGAATATGAGGTAGATATTGGATTAGAATGTTCACTCTATGTATTTAAATGTATTGTTATCATCAATTTTCATGAGTGACCCCTTTTAATTAGTTATGCTTCATATGACTTATGTGTGGCAACTTGAGTTTGGGTTGTGAAACATCATTTTTCCATTCATCATAGTTGATGAACACAATTGTTAGTGGATGTTGGTTTTTGCACTTGATAGTATATTAAGTGTTACTTTTGTTTCACTAGCTTTAATGGCTTTCATTCTACTTGACCCAAATACATCTCACCTTATCTTTGCCCACATCACAACCTTGAAAGTCCTTTGATCCCTGATTTTGCATATGAACATTAGTGCTAGAGAACTGAAATGATATGTAAAGTCATGGAATGGTACAATCGTGAATGGTGTTGAGTGTACCTATGAATGTATCTTGTCTAAACACGTTTTCCAAGTCTACCAGTAGATTGCTAGGTTTTTAAAGGTATTGAATGTAGATTAATCATGAGTAAAAGCTTGGAATGCTAAGTTCTTGCTATGATTTTGAAAGTTAATTATCATTATTTATTATTATGTATTCTTGGAACGTATGGAAAATGAGTCAATGTTTTGGGTCTATAAGCTTAATTTTGATGTTTTGCCTGAGGATGACCAAAAGCTAAGTATGGGGGAAATTGATATGTGCTTAATTGATTGTATAATTATTCCATAGCACTTAAAGATTAATGACATGAAATTGCTTAAGATAAGCAATTGCTTAAGATACTTACTTTGACTCATATATGGTTTTAGGCATAATTCAGAAGCAAAGAAACTAAAGTGAATCGAAAGTATTATGATTGGACTATTTTTCGAAGGTTCACACTCACTTGTCTTCATGGAGCAAGAAGAAGAAGATTAGAGCAAGAATAATACAAGAAGAAGACAAGAAAATGAAGAAAATGGTGAAGAAGCTCATGGAAAAGTATGATTTGTCATAGCTGTGAGATACAACTCACGACAATGACAAAAGATGCCATAGGCATGATACTATCATGCAGAGCCATGATGTAACACCCCACTTCCGCGTGATCCAAACCCGACATCGACGGTGATATCCGAGTCCGTTCCCCGCGAGGGTGGCGTGCTAAACCACTCATTCAGTAATCGGTACCTTTTTTTTCATAACAAAATATGCAGAATTCAATATCCCAATTTGGGTTCTTATTTGATCATATACAATTTCCACTAGCCACTCGGGCCCATTTTCCAAAATACAATTACATAATTCCTTACAAAAATAAATACAAGCAATGCAGACGCGAACTGATCTCGACCGCTATCCTTTACTTGAATTCTACAAATACACTCCCGTTGGCCCAACGAGGTATTCTTCTGATCTTGAAAAATAATTGCAAATTTTGGGGTAAGTTTTGCGAACTCAGTGAGTGACCATCATCGATGGCTCACTCATCACATATCACATAATACATATACCTCATAAATTATATTTCATTTCACATTTTTCCAATATCGCAATTGTTCAAACTGTTTCACATTCAAGTCACTGAACCAATCTCACTTTATTTCCTATATCCCATTATTTTACTTTATTCACATCACAGTCAAACCCTAAATCATTCATATGAGTTCAAAATCAATACATTCACGGTCAATACATTAAATTATTCATATGATTTCACAGTCAATACATTCAAGGTCAATACATTAAATCATTCATATTGGGCATATTCAAATGCATATGGGACTCACTTTCCATTTATTACTTTGTTATAACCGAGTGTCGAAACTGTCCCATATAGGGTTCATTAATTACTGTCCCATGTAGGGCTCATTAATTGTTGAGCTTGTAACTCTGATAACTGTCCCATTTAGGGCTCATTAGTAACTGTCCCATGTAGGGCTCATTAATCGTGGAGCTTGTAGCTATGATAACTGTCCCATTTAGGGCTCATTAGTAACTGTCCCATGTAGGGCTCATTAATCGTTGAGCTTGTAGCTCTGATCGGCGGCTACTCTGCTCACGACTGCCATTATGTTTTGTGCAATGGAATGCAATCACTCACTATTATCTATACCTTTCAATTACTTCTCATATCGTCGGACTTTAGTCTGGCATTCCACCTTGAAGTGGAGCACTTCACAGTTTCGTTCATATCCAAATACACATTTGTCAATCATATAAGTATATGGCGTTTTTGCCATTCACCAAATCAAATTATTCAATCAAATGCACATGGAATGCGTATATGGCACTTTTCCCATTTATTTCGGTGTTGTGATCGACAATTCTGAAATAAATTGTCCCATATTGGGCTCATTAATCGTTGAGCCTGAGGCTCTAAAATCACTGTGGGCTCAAGGCCCAAATACGGTAAGCTTAAAGCTCTCGGTGGCTGCTTCGGTCACAACTGTCAATTACCGATCCTACATTTATGCATGTAATGCATATGTCGAAATAAAGCAAAGCCAACATCATAATCGATCCCAAATTAACACAATCAACACATAGTTCACACTCAAGCACATTAAAATCACAATCACAAATAGAGCACTCCTATGTCATAATCTCCCAATACATCGGACACCTTCAGTCCGGAATTCAGGCATAAACACCGCACAAGCCCACTATTATTCTCCACAGTTTTATAACTGTAAAATTATTAACAATTAATAATGAGAAACCATCTAGGTTACTCACCTCATATCCATGATTGAATCTTGTCCAAAGCATCAATTTCTTCATCACTTCTTTGCTTCATCCAAGTTAAAATTTCCTAAGCCACAATCACCCAGATTCAACATCACATACAGCATAAACACTAAAATTGAGCTTAGGAAACCGGAATCCATACCAATCATAAGTCATATGAATCAAAAATTTTCATGACTTAGCAAATCAAAATCTCAATTTTACCTCATCTTCACTAATTTCGGAATTTTCTTGGCTCATCCTGGAGCTCTCTTCTTCTTCCATCCTTTTCCTCCTTGGATCAACCTAAAGAGCTCGCTTGAAGACCCATAAAAATCGAACCCTAGTTCACTCTTTCTTCTTTCTTCGTCTCCCATCCAAAGGCTCTCAACTCTTCTCTCTTCTTCTACTTCTCTCCTTTTTGGTTTATGTCAGTTTCGTGCGTCACTGCTCCTTCTTATACTAAAGCCCATTCTCCTTAGTTACCAGCTTGCCATTTATAAATGAGAGAAGACCCTTATGCCCTGACATATAAGCCTTGTAACTTAAACCCGTAGTGAACTTCCAACAATACCCTTCCTTTTTGCCTTAGAAACTGACATCGTCACTTCTTATTTCGATCGGTAAATGAAGCAATATGATAACATTTTTCTCCTAGA
>JANIJH010001883.1:0-13046 GCA_024520975.1 Erythroxylum areolatum | reverse complement strand
AACAAAACTCTGAGGTCACAGGTTTGACTCCCGCTGCCCCCACGGGATGCGCAGTACCCCCTACAGGATGTGTGTGTGACCAAAGGGGACAAAACCAAAAAGGTGCGAGTCTCACTCCCAAACCAAAAAGGTAGCCCAGTGGTGTGAGGCGTGAGTCATGCATCCAACAAAACCCTGAGGTCACAGGTTCGACTCCCGCTGCTCCTACGGGATGCGCAGCGCCCCCTACGAGATGTAGGTGTGACCAAAGGGGACAAAACCAAAAAGGTGCAGGTCCCACTACCAAACCAAGGGGTATGGGATCAAAAGGTCCTGTATTCGATTCCCTACCTACGCTCTCTCGATTGAGCCTGCTGTACAAGGCTTGTCTAGTGTGAAGTACTAAGTTGACATGATTTACATATTATTGCATCAATCCAAAAGGGTAGTGACTGCGGATTTCTTCGTTTTTTTTTTTTAAACCTTCTTCAAATTATGTAATTTTATTCGACCATACTAAGTCTAACCTATAGCACACGTCTAGTACAAGACTGCAAGTCTCGCAATGAGATCAGCTTGCTTCTCTTTTCTTTACCGGATGATAAATTTCAATTTTTAAATCGAGTTTTAGATTGATTTTGAATCGTAAATATTAAATTTGAATTTGAACCAAAATTTTATATTAATTTAATTTTAACTTTTGAAATTTAATATAAAAATTAAATTACTTTAATTCCATATATAACTAATAGAAGGATATTAATTCGAAATATTCTATGAACTAAGTGAGTTTTAAGAGTTGAGATGTTCAAACGTAATATTTAGAACGTTAATATATTAGAATTAGTTTTGATTTATTCATAATCTCAAATTGAGTATAATTATATATCATCTGATCGGTATATTATTACATCCCATCTGATAGGTTTTGAGAAATGGAACCCTACAAATGGAAAGAAAATAAATACGATGCTTCTACACATAAAGTCATGGAAATTATGGCATTTATATTGACTATGTAGTATGTAATTTAATACATTAAAAAGTCTAATAAAACGAATTGTCATTTGATATTTTGGAATAAAAAGATTTTTGAATATTTGTTATTAAAATTTTATTTGAGGATGCTAAACATTTATCTCAAATTTTAGTAATGTTTTAAAGATTGAATTAAAAATTAAATCAATAAGAACAAAACATTTCAAGTTTAAAAATTACCATCATAAAACTAACATATAGTAAAAGTTGAATAATATTGAATAATTTAAAATAGAATAAAAGATAGTTAAAGTTTGAATAAAGAAGGAGATTATTAATTAATTAATTTTAATTTATAAAAGATTATTAATTAATAGATCAATTTTAAATTAATTATTTTTTAAATTAAAATAAACTAATTAATTTTTATTTAATAATCTTCTTTCTTAATTAAACGAAAAACTTTTTAATAATTAAAAAATTCTATTTCTTTAATCTTATTTTTAATTATTTAATTTTATTGAACCGTAAGTCTAACCTTGTTAGAAATGGCTCCTTGAACTTTTGATAATTAACTACTATTACTTGGAAAATTGGATGGGGCTAATCTTCCCTCTGCTGTTCGTTTGTACATAACTCCTTTTTGGGTTCAGATACACAAATTGGAGGAGGGTTTTACGACTGAACGAGTGGCAAAGAGGTTAGGTGATGAACTGGGTGGTTTTCTGGAGGCTGACCCAAATAATTTTAAGAGTCCTCGACGTTCCTATATGCGATTGAGGTATGAACATGATGTACAAATGCCTATTCGTCAAACATTGAAATTGCGAGCTAAGAAAGGAAACTAGTTTTTTCCTGCTTTGGAGTATGAAAGACTACCACGTGTGTGTTTTTTGTGTGCTTTCTTTGGGCACACAGAACGGTTTTGCAGGTGGCCATTGAACAGAGATTATGCTACTTTGGTTAGAAAGTTTGGCCCAGAAATACATGCTTCTAACTGTAGGAACCAATTGAAGATTGGTGAACGGTAGTTGAGGGAGGAGAGTAGTGGAGACTGGTCGGCGGATGGTAGTCATGGGCCTTTTCAAAATTTTAATGTTAATAGTCATACAGAGGGTTCTAGAGAAGTTGTTGTTGACAATATGGGGACTAAAGAAGCTTACAATACTGTTAACGGCAGGGTTTCGAACAATAATTCGAGCGACGGTATTGTTATTGTTGATCCAAAGCGTAGGAGGATAGGCTCTGCGCTGTTTATGACCAATCAAGTTGAAGAGCAGCATGTTGAGATAGGCAGCATGTCAGATTCACAACATGAGTTATTGGCGGGTACTGGTTCACATTCCCGCCGTCAGGGATGAGTATCATTAGTTGGAGTTGTCGTGGGCTTGGCAACCCACGAGCAAAAAGAAACTTACAGGAGATCGTTAGAAATAAAAAGCCACAATTTATTTTTCTTATCGAAACTATTTGTAACTCTAGTAAAGTAGATAAAATAAAATCTTTGTTGCAGTACGATGGTTTTTTAAATGTTGACAGTGTTGGTCATAGTGGTGGTTTAGCCTTCCTTTGGAAGGGGTGTTTGTCAGTTAATTTAATCAGTTCTTCTGATAAATACATTAATGTGGAAGTTCAATTGGATCAACTTGGCTCTTGGCAAATAACTAGTTTCTATGGTAAACTTGACAGAAGCAGGCGTTCACGATCCTGGCAATTGCTTCATATGTTAGCGTCACATAGCGACCTTCCTTGGGTTTGTTTAGGGGATTTCAACAACATATTAGCGGCTTCAGAAAAGAGAGGTGGACAAGCTTAGCCTGAACGTTTAATAAGGGGTTTCCAAAATGTAGTTTCTAATGCTAAACTTTATGATTTCTCAATGTTTAGCTATCCGTTTACTTGGGAATATGGTAGAGCAAGTGGGAACCTAATAGAAGAAAAGTTGGATCACATTTTAGTATCGAATTCATAGAGACTGAAATTTCCACAAGCGCTTGCTGTGGTTCTAGACACTTCTTCTTCCGATCACCTGTCATTAATTTTACAAGAACGTTGTTATTTCCCAAAAACACATGTTCATCGTTTTCAGTTTGAGAATGGTTGGAAAAGAGAATTGGGTTGTCGGGAATTGGTTACTGCCTGCTGGGCTAAAACGAAGGGCATGAATCTTTCAGAGTGTCTTGCTCGTTGCAATGCTCTATTGTCCATATGGGGCAAGGAGCTTGAGAACTATCAGAAGAGAGAATTGGCTAACTATTTAGCAACTATGGTTTCAACTAGGGGCAGTAGAAGGTTAGCGGATGTGAATCGTTTTGTAGAAGCTCAAAATCCGTATCAAGAACTTCTCCTAAAACAGGAGATTTTTTGGAAGCAACGAGTAAAGGATTTCTAGCTTCAGGAAAGGGATGCAAACACCCACTTTTTCCACAAGAGAGCTACTATTCGATAAAAAAAAAAAAAAAGCTTGATTCACAGCTTGATGAGAATGGTAATCAGTGCAACTGGGATACGAGCCTCCAGGATTTAATGGTACGTTACTTCATTTCTGTTTTCACCTTATAAAATTGTACTTCCCTTTCTGTTTCGAATATGATTCCGTCTTTGATCTCAAGGGAGCATTATGATTTTCTTCTTGCTCCATATATTATTGATGATGTTCGTGAGGCTGTTTTTAGTATGAAAGCAGACAAGGCTCCAGGTTTAGATGGTTTCAACTCGGGATTCTATCAAGGGTTTTGGGGTTTGATTGGCAGTGATATTGCAAGTACTTGCATTTCAATTATTCAGCAATGGCATATTCCAAAATTTTTGAACAAAACAGGGGTGGTCTTGATTTCAAAGAAGCAAGCTCCTACAGTTATGACTGATTTGAGGCCGATTGCCTAGTGCAACGTGCTCCTAAAGATTGTGACAAAAATGCTTGCCAATCATTTGAAGTCTTTGCTGCCTCTAATTTTCTCTGAGAGCTAGAGTGCCTTTATGGCAAGACGAAATATATAGGATAATTGTATTGTAGTTTTTGAGGCTATGTATGCCTTCCATAGGCGTACTAGACGACACGGAACCCCTAGAATCGACTCGATTAAGAACCCCATGATCAATCGGATCAAAACCTCAACCCAAAAATTCAAAGTTGTCGGAAGATCTTTCGACGCCTTGACCCAAGATTAACAATGTAAACAGAAACCAAAACGTACCAAGATATTAAAAGAACTCCACAAGCAATCTGACTAATCACTTGATAAGTTTGTAAAATCGGTTTGTAGAGAATTTTAGGATTGAATCCCTCATAAAGTGACCTAAAACTATTCTCAATGTAGTCTGAATAGGAAGTGCAGAAAACCACCCTTTTAAGTCTAAAAAAAGTGGGCCTAAAAAACGAAAAGGCTAATTAGGAAAAAAGAAAAGTCAATTAGGAATTCGTAACAACTTTTTAATAGAATATCCTTTAGTAAATTGAGCATATCTTGGGCTACGGACCTTTGATTATGGCGAATCTTATATCGTTAGAAAGCTAAGACAAAAATATACAACTTTCATGTTGATCAGTTAGACTGATTCGGCTTGAATCAATGTCAGAATTTCAGCCCAAAATTAGAATACGTGAATAGCGTTACTGTCTTGATGTTATTGTTTGTAACGTGATCTCAAAAGGTCTTTTCTTCATCAACCATGGTACATATAAGCCCACCAAAAGCTTCTCGAAGCCTCTTAACATTAGCACGAGTAATCGGTCCTTTCAGACATGAACTCAAGGGGTAAAGATTTTGCAGCTGCTATTAAGATGGACATAAGCAAGGCCTACAATCGTATGGAGTGGTCGTTTTTGTAGCGAATGCTTCTTAAATTTGGGTTCTCAAATGAGTGGGTTGCTCTTATAACATCAAGCGTGGTTTTGGTCAAATATTGGATTATACAGAATTATAAAGAGATTGGTCCTATCCTTACGACTAGGGCTCTCTGTCAGGGAAATCCTTTGTCTCCATATCTTTTTTTATTATTTGCGCGAAAGGTCTCTCTAGGCTTGTGAATGCTGCGGTTCAGGTTAGTAGTTTGAGTGGGTTTTGGGTTTCTAGAAATGGACTTTTGCTTTCTCATATGTTTTTTGCCAACGATAGTTTGGTTTTCCTCAAGGCAAATGTTGATGAAGCAAATAATTTGAACCAGGTTTTGAAGATGTATGAAGATGAATCTGGCCAACAAATTAATCTTAATAAATCTTCCATCACTTTTATTGCAAATAACACTCATCAAGTTTGGTCTCAAGTTTGTTATGTGCTACAAATTATGGAGAAGGATACCCTAGGTACTTATTTGGGTTTGCCATATCATATAGACCGCAACAAGAAGGAGGTCTTTAGTTACATTAAAGATCGATTATGGAAAAAGTTGAACTCTTGGAAGAACAAGACATTATCTCGAGCAGGGAAAGAAATTTTGTTGAAAACTATTCTTCAAGCTTTGCCTAATTACTTAATGAGTCTTTTTTTACTGTCAAAGACTTTAAGCTCAGAGATTGAAGGAATTATAAACCGTTATTGGTGGGGCAGTGGAACAAATTATTCCCATGGCATTCACTGGCTTGCTTGGGATCGTATGACGTCCCCTAAATCCTCTGGTAGGTTAGGTTTTCGAAAATTGCATGAGTTTAATATCTCGTTGTTGGGAAAACAAAGTTGGAATCTTTTGACAAAACCTAACTCTATGGCAGCATGGATTCTTAAGGCAAAGTATTATCTGAATTGTGAGTTTTTTTATGCAAATCTTGGTTCAAATCCCAGCTATGTTTGGCGTAGTATTTGGGAATCCCGGAAGTTATTAAGTTGGGGTATTTATTGACGGGTTGGTTCAGGCACACAAATAAGGATTTGGGACTCTCCATGGCTATTGGATGACTCAAATTCTTTTATTTCTTCCCCCAGACCTGCAGATTCTCAACTCTCTCTTGTCTTCGATTTGATTCTTCAACGACAATGGAATGTTGAGAAGATTCAAGAACTGAACGTGATAGGAGCTATATACTCTCTATTCCTTTGTGTTCTACTACTGCCGTTGATAGATTAGGCTGGAAGTATGAGTCCAAGGGTAATTATACTGTTAAGAGTGCTTATTGCAGTCTAATCGCACAACCATAAGCTCCATTGTTCATTTCAAGTTCAGTTTGGTCTCGTCTTTGGCAGCTGTCAGTTCCGCCTAAGGTGCAGAATTTTAATTGGAGGGCAATTATGAATATTTTGCCAACTTGTCGAGTTTTACAAGTTTGACACATTGATCTTGTGGATGTTTGCCTAGTTTGTCATGGTGATTTCGAAACAATTTTGCATATTCTGATCCAATGTCCCTTTGTTGTGAGTGTATGGCAGCAGTCTAGATTGAGTTTTCGACCAACAAATGAAGCTTCTTTTGCTGGCTGGTTTGGTGACACTTTCGCTAATTTGAATTTTGAGGAGGTGTGTAATGTTGTGATGGTTTGCTGGGCTCTTTGGGTGAATAGGAATGATATGGTTTGGCGACATAAAAACAGGAACCCAGGTTCAGTTGTAAGGTTGGTGACTGATGTTTTGAATACATGGAAGGTGGTTCGAGATCAGCCAAATATTTCGCCGGTAGTTGTAAATCAAAATCCAACTTGGTCATGTCCCCCTAAAGACTGGCTCAAGGTTAATGTTGATGCCTCAACTGGAAGTACTACGAGTTACGTGGGTATTGGTTGTGTAGTGAGGGACACTGGAGCTTTGTTTATTGCTGGTTGCACGTGGCGCTATCTGGGTTTTTTTAATGCAAAGGTTGCCGAGGTCATTGCTATGCGTGAAGTGTTGGGTTTGATCAAGGCATAGGGTTGGCAAAGAGTTGGCAAAGAGTGATGTTTGAAACTGATTCTCAACTGGTTACATAAGTCATTACTAGCGACAAGTCCGATGATGTTTCCTCTTTTGGTTTAATCATTCAAGACTATAAATCTCTCTTGTCCGAGACTCCAGTCGCTAGGTATAATTTTGTCTATAAGTCTACGAATGTAGCTGCTCATGTTTTGGCCATTAGTAGTCATTCCGATGCAGGCTTAGGAGTGTGGAATAATTTGCCTCCTCCTAGTTTAATTAATGTCTTACTATCTTCTTAACGAAATCTCATATTTAAATTTCAAAAAAACTTTGAAGTTAAAAAAGTATTCGAGTTTTAGATTTTAATTTTATTAAACTAAATAAATTTTTAAATTAATTTAATTTCAACCTTTGAACTTTTTAATTTAATTTTAAAATAAATTAAAATGATTTCATATAAATTAATAGAAGGATATTAATTCGAAATATTATATTTTATATTGAAATTGTATACATTTTCTATTAACTAATTATTTTAATATTTTGAGTTTACGATGTCAATATATTAGAATTAATTTTGATTTATTCATATTCTTAAATTAAATATAACAACAACAATAAGGCTTCAGTTAAATTGAAAAGCCTAATTAACGTGCAACCATTTAGCATAAGAAATGTAGCCCTACAAAGAGAAAGAAGATGTGACGCAAGGCTTCTACACGTAAAGGAACATGGAAATTATGGCATTTTTGTTGACTTTGTAAGTCTAATAAGAATTGTCAAATTTAGTAGGTTAGGTATTTTGGAATTTAAAGAGGTTTGAGTTTGACACTTTTTTGAATAAAATCAACATTAGCGCAAAAAACAGACAAAGGCAGGGAAGGCAAAGAAAACTAACATAAGCTAACAGGCTTACCCTGTGCACCCGGAACCTAATAGCTTTTCCCCCTTAACAAAAACAGAAGCCGAACAATCTGAATTTAAAATGGAGACTAAACAAGAAGAACGATCAGTCCAGTGATGTGGGTTTGCATGTAATAAGGCTACCCTGGTTAAAGCATGAGCCGCCTTATTGGCAATCCTACGCGTCTATTGAAAGGACAAGTGAAGAAAATGTCGCTTGAATGATAATATTGATTGGACGGCTGCCAAACAATCCGATTCCACAATGACCTTGGCAAGCTGGTGGTCTTTTAGCCAAGAAAGAGCTTCCCTTATAGACATAATTTCACCAAGAATTGGGTCAAACAGGGCAGGGAAAAAACCTGAAATAGCAGTCACAAACCTACCTCGTGCGTCCCTAAGAACCGCAGCAAAGTCTTCCGTCTAAACATCCTCTGGAAAAACAACGAACTCGCTGTCGTCTTTCTCCTGAATAGAGAGCCTTTAATTATTATTAAATTTTCATTAAGGGTTATAAATATTTATCTCATTTTAATAATCTAAAATTTTAAACTAAAAATTAAACCCTTAAAATAACATACTTAAAACTTAAAAATTCAATTAATATTATACCTTCGTAAAATTTGTATGTAAGAAAAATAAATAATTTAAAATAAAATTTAAGAAACATATTAACTTTACGAGTGAAAAATACATAAATTGTGGAATACATTAAAAGTCTAACAAAACAAATTGTCGGTTAGATATTTTGAAATTCAAAGAGGTTTGATTCTTAAAAACAAGATTTTTGAATAATCAATGTTAATTTTATTAAGAATTATAAATATTTATCTCATTTTAATCATCTTTAAAATTTTGAACTAAAAATTAAACCTATAAAATAACATATTTAAAATTTAAAAATTCAATCAATATTATACTATCATAAAATTTGTATCTAATAAAAATAAATAATTTAAAATAAAATTGAAGAAACATATTAACCCTACAAGTGAAAAAGACATTAATGACATTTTTGTCAACTAGGTACTACATTCAAAATAAAGTTGAAGAAACATAGTAACCCTACAATTGAAAAAGACAAAAATGACATTTTTGTCTATGGGTCATTTTTTGTCTATGCATAGTACATTAAAAGTCAAAAAAACGGATTGTCAAATTTTGGTAGGTTAGAAATTTTAGAATTTAAAGAGGTTTGACTTTTAAAAGCAAGATTTTTGAATGATAAATGTTAATTATTATTAAAATTTTCATTTAAGAATCATAAATATCTATCTCATTTTTTAATAATCTTTAAAAAATTGACCTAAAAATTAAATTAGTAGAATTTAAAAGTTAAAATTTAAAAATCTCAACCAATATTAAACCTTTGTAGATTAGGTAAGTAACAAAATAATTTTTTTTTAAGAAACTTATTAACCCTAGAAGGTATACACGAAGAACACGGAAATTATGACATTTTTGTCGACTACGTACTACATCAACGGTCTAATAGAGCGAATAGTCAAATTTATAGATGATTTGGAATTCAAAGAGTTTTGGCTGTTAACATTAATAGTCTAATAACAACGAATAGTCAAATTTATATTAGAATTCAAAGAATTTTGACTTTAAAAAACAAGATTTTTGAATAATAAATGTTAATTATTATTAGAAGTTTAGTTAAGAAGTATAAATGTTTATCTCATTTTTTAAATAATTTTTAAAATAATATTAAAATTAAATCAATAAGATAAGAGATTTAAAGTTAACGATTCAACCGGTTGTTTAGCAAATATTGAATAGTTTGAAATAAAATTAAAGAAGAAATTATCCTTTATTAATTGAAAAAGTTGAATTTAAAATAAATATATTTATTTATTTTAATTTATAAAAATTAATTAATTGAAAAACGGCTAATAATACAAATTATTGAACTAAGTCGTACTTAAATTGAGTATAGTAAAAGGCTATTACGCGTCAGTGACAGTTAGATGTAATATAATCTTCTCCACGTGGCAACTATATAGAGACAAGTTTGCCAAGTAAGGAGCAGGGGTTTCATGGCAATTTTTTATTAAACGTCGGCTTTTGATATGGGCCTAGTAGATCAAAATTAGGCCCACATTTTCTTCAAAAGGGCCCATTAGTTGTGTCATCAAGAGTCCAGATGCTAGTCCCATTTTAGTCTTACATTTTCTCCTGATCTCTTTGGTTTTAGCGTAAATTCTTTTTTATAAACAACAAAAATATTTTTATGTTATACATTCTTAAAAGATATTCTAAAAATTATTTTAATAAATATTATTAGTTATCATTTTCGTTTAATTTAATAATATTTTTATTAAAATAAATTGAAATTTCTTTTTAAATTTTAACGTGATAAATTAATTTTTTGAATATATAAAATCACAATAATTATGATTAATTTTACACCAAAGATAAATTTTGAACGCAATTGATATTTGATTGATACCATAGGAAAAGTGATTTGAACACGAGAAAAGAAAGGCAGAGAAAAAGCAAAACCTGTCTGTTGAAAAGGATTCCTACTCATTACTCAATTGCTTGTACAAATGGAGTAATCATCACCCGAAGCCCCACCCTCCATTAAGAAAAGTTACATTCTCTAATGTTTTAAGTGTTTATAGACAAGTTATTTTAAATAAAATTTAAAATTAAACAGCATATTCTATTTAACTAATTATGTAAATTTTGATAATTAAAAACTTCAAACATTTAATTATTATAAAACATAAGTAGAACTTAAAATTTAATATTTGAAGATTTTTATATATTAGTTGATAATATATTAAACTAAAAATTACATTAAAAATTGAATACATTTTAAGTTTTTATAATGAATGGATTGAAAATGTATTTAACAAATTCGAATCATAAATATTTTAAATTTTAATTTACTTCCAATTCAAAAATTTTTATTAAATTTAATTCAAGCCCGAACCAAAATATTAATTGTCTGCCTAGAGTTGTACATATATTAGTACTTGTACATTATATATTAGTACTCATACATTGACAATTGTTTATTAATATATTTGTATGTGGATGATGTGGATCACTAACATGCATGCAAAACATTAGGTTAGATATAGTTTCTAGATGGAGGTTAGGAGACTTCCATGTTTTTCTGTTTTATAAGAGTGGAAATGTGTGATCTTCTCACGTAGATATTTAATTGGTCAAAATTAAAATTTTAATTTTAACTTTTATTATACAACCTTTATTTGAAGTGTTTAAATTGAACCTTAACATTTTTAGAATATTCAAAACATACCTTGAATAAATGAAAATTTGAACAAAATTAACTCTCCGTCAATTAATGTCACGTTAATAATGATGTAGTATTATTTTTATACTTTAAATAAAAAATGTCTTACTATCACATAATTAGTTTTTAAAATTAATAAAAAATTAAATTTTATTGTCACGTAATAATATGATCTACTATTAAACAGTTCTCACAATAAATTCTACTTTTATAACTAACTTTTTATACATTTTATACAATAATAACAACATAATCTAACTCTAAACTCCTATCTAATGATAAAATTCATGTTATTTTAGACATAATTAAAAAAGAGAAAATTAAACAGAAAATCTGTTTTTTAAAGAAATTTTAGACAATCCTATGTTATTAAGGACATTTTCGAAATTTCTTATTTATTCCAAATTTGGAGAAAGAAAAAGGAAAGGATTGCTGAACAAATTAAGAAAGGGACTAATTGCACGTAATTGAGAATAAATATTCCGAAATATAATTTTCATGGTATCTCCCAAATTCCTAATACGGTTATCTAGGTCAACTTAACGCTTGTCGTTGACTAGTCCCCGCCATTTCAACGTGCTTGGATATTTATCTGTCTGAATCTGAATGAGTTTGACTTTAATTTGTTGAACACAACCGAATTCACGTGGACTCCAACGTGATGCCGTTTAGGACCGGCAGAGTTATCGAAAGAGCCTTAAAAAATATTTATATTAATCCTGAGGCGCAGGTCAGTGGGTAAAGGATTTTTTTGGCTTAAATAAGGTCGTAAATTTGAACCACTGTCAAGTATGTAGTCGTTTAAAATTTGGAGTTAGAGTTTTGCCTCCCGCAAAGGACCTATATGACTAAAGCGAAGATTAGTCTGAGAGTGGATGGTTTAAAGATATCTTCCTATAGTTGAGACCCTCTTAAGATACATCGTGAGCAATAAATAAAATTAATTTATTATAAATATTTATATTATAAACATATTCAAATAAGTTATTCATCGCTTCGAAGGATAGGTAAAAGGGGTTTTAGTCGACAGGGCAAGCACGTGAACGCAATTCAAACTCTTTTACCATCTTAAATAAGATTTTAATATAAAGTTAATTAATTTTCTTTAAGTTAACTTAATTTTTGACGAACCGGCTTAACCTGAATCTGAATATTTTAGAGGTGGACTCAAAAGGAGAAAAAAAAAAAAGAGATTAATGGTGAGAGCAGGGGGAGGGTTATAGAATTTTATCACTTGTAACAGTTTTCTATTGTCATATGCTTACAGCTCCGAATCACGTCTTCTAAACAGCGACAGCTCAATAGGGCACGCACGCACAAGGCTAAGTGAAGACTAGAATGGATGATTAGAAAGGATGCATGCCTGTGATCGTAACTTCTGCTGTGAAACTCTAAAAAGTACCAAAGAAGGAAAATGTCTTGCTTTCTTTGCTTGACCAACATAAATACCCAAAAAAAAACAAAAAAGGAAACGAAATTATACTAAAATGGACAATCATTGAAGGCTTGTTTAGTTGGTACGGATTGTTGATTGAGAAAGTAATATTTTTTTAAATTTAAATTATTACATTTGATTCGTTTTTCTAAGTAGTTAGGAAAGTAAAAACTTTCCTAATTTAGAGAAAGCAGTAGCACTTTTTCTAAATTCTAAATCTCAATACCTCTTTAATATTTAGATTACTTTCTTCATAAATTTAATCTAAAAAATACACTAGTCAATTTAATTATTCCTTCTCTCTTAATTTTACGATAATTTTTTAATAAAATCCTACCTCTTCTTCAACCAATGTTATAAATATCGTACCAGACTTAGTATCGAATTGATTTAATAATAAAAAATATATAAGATAAATATTGACTTATAAATAATAATTTTCAAATTATTTATTTTAAAAATAAAATATTTTATTAATAAATATTATATAAAATATTAAAATAAATTTAAATAAAATAATTTATTTTTATTCTTTATTTTATTTATAATTATTATTAGTAATAAAAATATTTATTATTATTTCAAAAGCAAAAATTAAAAATTCACAATAATTATAAAAATTAAAATAAATAAAATAACCAATTAAAAACTTTGAAAA
>JANIJH010001865.1:0-13049 GCA_024520975.1 Erythroxylum areolatum | reverse complement strand
ATGATAATTATAAATTTTCTACTTACTATTATTCTTATTATTATTTCATTATTTATTTATTAATTACATTAAATAATATTATTAAATTTCTTATTATTATTAATTTTGTTTTTAATAATAATAAGGATAAAAACATATGTTTATACACATCTTCAAGATAAAAAGAATTAAACAAGAAAATAAAAATTAAGGCACTTTTAGAATAAAAACAAATAATTAATTATGTACATAAATGAAAAATAAATAAATAAATAATTTACTAAATACATTATATAAATAAATAATATATAAGTAGAAGTAGATATCATAGGCGGCTTGGCTTTAAAAGAGGACCGCATAATGTTTAAATTTTTTACAAAAATGACGTCGTTTTAATCTTGGATAAAATAGGATAGGATAATCTTAGACAGAAAATTCAAACTGACTCTCAAATCGTCTGTCCCAATTTTCCTGTGCCTATCCTGTCCCGTTGACCGTCAGCCATTAGCGATAAACAAAAGTGCTGTCGGTTTAGCAAGAGGTACTTCACAATTGATGTTATTGTGTTCTTCGACCGCTCGACTCCTCTCCGTCCTAAGTTTCTCATTCCTAATCTAGTCGCCACTTCGGTCGGAAAACAGTCGATCTGATGGAGCGTATTTCTGTTCCGTCGCCGTCGAAGAAGAGTTGGGGGAGAGCTCCGACGAGCATCCAGTCTCTGGATGACGATATTATTTGCATAATCTTTTCTTATCTCGGACTCTTCGATGTCGTTCGCTGTTCCGTCGTTTGCAAATCATGGTATTGTTTCCTTCAATCAAATGAACCCACAAAAAGGCCAATTTATCTTCTATAGAAACAATTCGCTTGCTTTAATGGTTATCCATGACTTGTGTTGAAGGAATGCGTTTATTTTGAGGTCAAAGTTACTGCAAGAGCTCTGCTCGAAAAAGAGAACCAGCAGGATTGATTGGTCCGAGGAGTCACTGAACACGTGCTTGGAGGAACTGGCAATGGAGCACCACAGATCTTCTCTTCTCAAAGGCCCTGTTTTTGTGGACCAGTGGAAAGGTCATTCCTATAGGTAAATAGCCTTTTTGCTTTTTGTTTGTTTTGATATCTTGTTAAAGCACGATTTGAAAAAATGTGGGGTTTTATCTTAGGGCTGAGCAGTGCCGGGTAAAGATGGGATTGATTCTCAGTGGAGTTGGTGACAAGGTACGATCCCTTCTTTAGACAGTCTACTCTGAGTTAATACCCAAATGATAACTCTACTTTGTTTTGATAATTGTCGGTATTATCTTATCTGCTTCCCCCTAGGTCACTTAAATTTGAATGAAATGATTCCAGGTTATGCGTCTCTGGTCCCTAGACAGCTACAATTGCGTAGGAGAATATGCTATTCCAAATGGAGCATCTCTTTATGACTTCGATTTTGATGAGAGCAAGGTATGCTTTATCATCTTCATATCTGCTGTGTTTAATTATAATGCATCGGTGAAAATTGCAACGAATTTATAGTGCGTGAATCCATTGAAAATTTTACTGTTTCCTTAATGGGTATAGCTTAAGAAAAATGCCTCTGTCAAACAACACATTAACATTTATTTCTTATTTTCACTTCCTATAGTGAGGCTTACACAAATTAGATCTTTCACTGCTACCGCATCCTATGATGCACTTGTTGTACATCATCTCTGTAATGCTCTTACACTTCTCTAGTTAAGTAACATAACTGGACAAGAATCATTACTTTTATGATGAGAGATGGCATATACTTTGGGCTTTTATCGACTGGATTTAATATTTCCTACCTTATTCAATATCTGCTTGTAGATTGTGGGTTTGGTTGGCACTCAGATATGTATTTGGAGGCGCAATGGACGGAGAAATCTATTTCCTGAACGGGAAAGCACATTCAACAAGGGTCTATGCATGCGGTAAATTAACCTATATTTTATCGTGTCCTTTAATATCGCTGTACATTAACTTCAATTATGTTAAAAGATTGGAGGCTTTAAGATGCAGCTCTCCAATCTCTCTCTATCAAATTTTAGTTTTGCCTAATGATAATCCACCTCATCCTCTGTGCTCCAATGCTTTATATTTCTTTTTTTACTTTCTTTTCATTTATTTATTTCTTTCAACTAATTCACTCTCTCCTCAAGTTACTTTGATCCAGATGCTGTGGTTGGATGTGAGGACGGGACAGCTCGTGTATTTGACATGTACAGTAAAAGATGCTCGGAAATCATTAGGTAAGATTCGTTGAGTACATTTAAGAAAAATTGATTTGCATAAAACTGAAACTCAGACCACGTTAACATTTTGGTGTCATTATGTCGGTAAAGATTTCTTGGATTTGTGTGATGTCCCTGGATGGTGATTTGAATATTCATAATTGTGTTTCCTATTACAGGATGCATTCTGAGGCAGTTACTCGCATTTGTTTTAGCGAGGATCAGTTGGTTCTTTGTGGTTCTTCTCTAGGGAGGATAACAGTATCAAGTCTTTCGTCTGATCACCGGGTAGCCACACTCAGAGCCACTGATTACAAAGGTTCATCCCTATAATTTCTGATTATAGCTGCATACCTATCACTTCTTAGGTTTGAGCTTCATAAATGTCCTTTCTTCTCATTCAGTAAATTACTAGGCGCCGTTTATCTCTATCTCCTCAATATTTCATTTTTTGTCACTGTTTGGTTACCCCATGTTTGAGATACATATCTACGGAAACCAAAGGGAATGTCTATTCCACCTTTGTAAATTATGAAGAACTGACCACTAGATATTCTCCTTGCCATAATCAGGGGAACAAGCATTGCTAGTGATTATGTATAATTTGGAGTTGCTTCTTTTTACAGGTATAAAGGCTTTGTGCTTCAATCCATCTTCTCGTCTAGTATTTGCGGGGACGACTGCTGGATGTACTTCTTGTTGGGACCTTAGGTATCTAAAGTACTACTATACATTTTGATTTCTAATTATCCGTAAATAATTAGCAGGCAATAAACCATGAATCAAAAGTTGAATCTGACTAGCTAAGTCAAGTCGTAGTGATAACCTATGATACCTGTTTTATTAATCTTTTGTACATGGTGGTGGTCTGGGATCTTTACATTCCATTACCCCTCTTTGCGTGCTACTCCTAGCACATTTGCTTTTGGGATGCTTTGAAATCTGTGAAGTTTAAGCAAGCATATATGAGGAACTAATTAAGAGATGAATTTTGCTGTTACGGTCACTTTCTTCTTCTCTAAGTTAAGAGTCAAAAGTATTTAACTTCCATCTTGAAGGCAATTTATTGTTTAGCTTTACTGCCTTGAAGGACAATGCGACGGCTATGGGAAAGACGAGTTAGTCCAAATGTGGTGTATGCTATGCAACATCTTCATCATGACGTGTCTACATTATTAGTTGGTGGATTAGATGGTATCTTACGTGTCCAGGACCAGAACACTGGCGAAGTTCTTTCAAGCTATGTTTTGGATTACAACACCTCATGTGTAGATAGAGGCAGAGTGATGATAGAAAGAGCAAGTGGCAGAAAGCTGTCCAAATATGAGGACATTGACAAAATTCATCGAAGGTATAGACCGCCCATCACGAGCTTGGCTGTTGGAATGAAGAAAGTCATCACAACGCATAATAGTAAGTTCATTAGAGTATGGAAGTTTGAATAAGTGACTTCATAACTAAATCACGACTGTATAGCCAATTGAATATTGTAAGTGACTGTATAGCCAACTGAATATTGTGAGTACCCTTTTCTTTATGATTTTGCCCGAGGAACCCATTTTTTCAGTTAGCATAATATGTATTTTCAATTTCCCACTAGTTTTTATATCCAGGCGAATAACCCACATTGAGAGGAAGCAATTCCTCCCAACACCAGGCTAAGCCACGCATTTGCTTGCCTCCTATTAAGAAGATAAATAATGTTATAGAAATGATGCATTAGAAACGAATTTAAATCTGAAATAGGAAGCAATATATAAAGAGATTAAAAAGGCAAGCGCTACAACGTATCATGCAAGATGAATCAATGAGAAAAGTAGACCGCCGCAAGGATGTTCGTCTCACGTTCCAAAATATACAGTTTACTGGCCAGTTGGTGGACGCTAGACATTACCAGAACACAATCCTTAAAAGAGCACAGGTAACTCTTAACCCAAGACACCTGTGTCTTTAAAAGAAAACTGTTACTCATTAAAACAACGAACTTGGGATAAGGTATCGCATGTCCCCTACCAGAACACAAGAGTTCCTTGTCAAGAGCAGCCATTGAAGACTTCCTTCCATACAAAAGAAAGACACTTACATTATAACCCATTAACATATTTTCTGACCATTAATAAAAACCCAGAGCAAAAAGGAAATCAAAATAAAACTCAAAACAAACATCATAACCCATCAATTCAGAATTTCAGATCCAAACATAAGCATGCATTGCATAGTATTGAAACCAAAATCTCCAACTAGAACCCACAATATAACAGTGAAGATTAAAGTGAGTCATAAACAAATCAAAAACGTCCCAACATCTAATCCAGAAAACACAACAAAATTGTTCTAGGCAGTAAGCACGACGGCGCCACCAGCCTCCTTAATCTTCTTCTCAGCAATCTTAGACAGAAGCTTAGCTTTCACAACAATGGGCTGATTCTGAGGCAAAACCCCCTTACCAAGAACCTTAAAGTATCCAAATTGAGTCACGTCAATCAAAGGAACGTTGTCCTTGGTGGCTTTGTCCTTCACGTCTTGAGGAATCATGGACCATAGCTTATCAATGTTGACGATTGGGCAGTAGAACTTGTTGCGAAGCTTGTGGAAGTATCGCATACCCACTTTCCCGAAATACCCAGGATGGTACTTGTCGAAGAGGATTCGGTGGTGGTGCATGCCTCCGGCGTTTCCGCGGCCTCCCGGGTGCTTCCGGTGCTTACCGATTCGGCCGTGGCCCGCGCTCACATGGCCCCTCTTCTTGCGGTTCTTCTTTAATCGGGTCGTCATTTTGGCAGCAGAAGCTGATGGTTCCGGAGAGCAGCGGCTGAGGTGGGAAATAAGTTTTGGTGGGTTTTATTTAGAGGGAGAAATGAGTTTAGACGGTTTTGTCCTCTAGGGTTTTGGGATTGTTTTACAGGTTTTAAGGATAGTTGCGGAATCTAGCCAGCCGAAGATGTGTCAGAAGCAAGGTTTCGAGTGGTGCTTGGTTCCCATGGATCCATCTTTTGGGCCCATTTTTAATTTTTCCTGGCAAGTAAAAGAAAATGTTACACGGAAATTGAGTTCGCATTTCTGGCTTCAAAGCTTTAGAATTAAAATGAAATTTGCAGTCGGACAATTACATTACCTGTGCCATCATTCCACGGTTTTATGTGTGTATTCAAACGTGCAAATGGCATAGTTTTGGCTGGTCGAGTGTTTCACAAATCAATTGGCATACCAAACCAATGTCGGTTTGGTACCATCTGCGAACCGAATGGCAGATGTAAATAGGGTGAAAATTTTGCTACTGCTACTGACTTCAGGGCACGGAGGAGAAAATGAACGGGAAGGAGAGCTCTAGTACTAAAATCAGCGTATTTTTTCTACTTTACACGAGCAATAATGTTAAAGTTACACACGAACATGTGTGAATACCCAATTGAACTCGTAGCAACCAATTAGACTATACTTCTTTTTAGACATTTCATCTTTGTAGAAGGAGAGCTGCACCAACCAAACCGAACCAGAATGTCAAAGCTATCCAAAAGGTTTGGCTCTTCTCCAATCCAACTGGTGGACGCCACACCAAGAAGTCTGCTAAGTAGTCTCTTGAGGACGGAAGCTGGTTTGTTGTAGAACCACTTTTCATTTGATCCTTGTCCTTGTACTTATCAGTCCATGATGCTGCATAGCTGAAATAACCACAAAGTCATCACTTGTCAAGTTTTTGCTAAAGCCTAAAATGATCTGAGTTGTCAATATATTTGCAGCGTCCAAATATCTAACGCAGCCATGAAAAGACAAACTTCAAAGGCTAATCAATTTTAAGAGAATATAACTACTTCAAGTAGTTATCTGAGAAATAATGCAAGGATCTGGGAATTTCATCTAAAAGAACTCAAAACTTATTATTATCAAAAAGATTCAAACTGCTCACATCAGAAATCAAAATCACACAATTTCTAGACCTATCATCAATTTTCTGACGTCAATAATGTGATATGGTTGCAACTTCTACAACACATCACACGCAATAACCTAACGACAAAAGTCTTGGTCCACTTAGTATAGTAGAACTCTCTCATATGAATTACAAGCTTGGGAGATATTATATATCACACAACATCGCCAAATTAACATGGAAAATGTTTGATAAAAACAAGCCAAGTCATGTTGAGTATGTAATGTCAAAAAGAAAAAAAAACTAATTGCAAAAGGCAAGATTAGATACTAACTCAAAAAAAGGGCAGGATAAAATCTGATATACAAATGCATAAATTCAAGACTTGATATTGAGAATTTGAGACCGAACAGAACAAGCCCTTAGGATTCATTGTATTGCAGGTAACCATTTCTCCAGAAAATGTTCGGGCATGCTTAGGAGCATCATGTAACTACATGCATTTGCCAGGATTGAATTTAATAATGAGTTGCACAAGTATAGATCACGGCAGTGAAACAAGAAAATTAGGTAAATGTTGCTCGTGGTTCTATCTATGCTAGCTAACATAAAAATCTATCATTTGGATCAAACATCAGTATTATTCTCAACAAAAGCAGCATTATTTAATAATGGAATCATGATAATTGCTGCAAATTGAGATAAAGGGGATGTATTTCCAACTTGAAAAGATTTGCTGGCGCAAACAAGTTAACACTCAACAGGTATCAAGGCCCATCAAGGTACAAAGCATAGATTTCTAGAGTATAATCACCAAATTTTACCTGTCATAACTTGAACCAATCAATGGAATGGTAACCATCTCCTCCTGGCTTATCTTCAGTTTAGGTGCTTGCAAGATATAGCGGAGCTCAGCAGCTTGCCGTCGAATGCTGACACTAGGGTGCTTCTTTTCCAGCTGCTGGTAGAGAGCTATGCAGTCTGCATGGCGGTTTTTAGCCTCGTATGCCATCGCCAGCCATATTTGAATCTGAAGCAGAAAACCATAAAAAGAAAATATATAGCTTTTCCGTTACTTGGCAATGAAAACATGTCCAATCCACATAACAAACCGATCCAACAAATTCATTCATAATTCAGAAACACCAACCTCACCGCCAAACAACGTAGGCCTAGGAATGATGGTGAGGGCACCTTCAAGAAACTCGATGGCCCTTCCATACATGCCCTTTCCATAAGCCTTTTGTCCCAATTCAAACATCAATTCAGCTGTTGCTCTCCTCTCTGCCTGCTCCTGTGCTACCTGCTCCGACGTAAACCAACAAAAGAAACGGTAAATTGATCAAATAAGCTCCCAAAATTTACTCTTGAATACAATCTAATCCCTAGAAAACGTTCAATTCACCAAAAGTTCATAACTTGGAGATAAAAAAGAAGAAACCTTTTCAAGCTCTTTTCTCACTCTCATTCTCTTCTCTTCTTCACCCTCTTCCCTCTCCTCACCTTCACTCTCTTCCTCCACTGTATTCTGCAACTCCTCAGCCTTCCTCTCCAACTCTTTCATCTCCTCAATCTCCTTCAGCCTCCTCCTCATCTCCTTCTCCCAATCCAACTCCTCCCCCTCCTCCTCACCGTCTCCGTTCTCCTCATCGCTGTCAAAATCCACTCCGTTCATTTTCGAATTCGCTTTCCCTCTCGCTACAGTTCTCTGGTTCCTCCCTTCACTGTCCCCTTCCATTCCTTTAACTCCCAAAGAACCATATGCGCTAGCCTCTTTCTTGTACAAATTCAAAACCAAGTCCAGCGCCACCGGCCTAACCTTCCTCTCCAGCAAGACGGCTCGTGGCGAGGTTCCGTCCAAAAAAAGAGCTAAGTTCCCTAGCATCACAGCCATGGCAAACTCAAAATTGAAGTAGACGAAGTAAGAGAGATTTAGTTGCTTCGCGGACGGTGCACTTGATCTATAATGTTGTTAGATATTTAACTCCATAAAGACCGATATGTCCCTATGTTAACAGGGAAATGGCAAAATGTGACGGTGGCAATTTCGTGAAAAAAGTTACGAATCTGGCGCTACATGGAATTAGAGCCGTGTAGCGTCAGCTTGCGAGTCAGCTCACGGTATCGGCGATCAGATTTTATGTCTCTTCGTCAAACACGTCACTACCTTCTCTGTGAGGAGCATCCAACGGTCAGGAGATGTTCCCAAAACGAACATCAGTCCTTTCTGGGTTCCAGTGTAATTTGAAGCCCTTTTTGGAGAGCAAGGTGAAGAAATTTTATACGGTGGTGGCGCTCTCCTTCAAGTCCGTCTCATTTTCCCTCCGCCGCCGGGACACGCCTTTCACGGTGGTTTCTACAAGCTTCTTTCGCTTCTTTTCCATGGCTCTCCTGCTGTGCAACTCGCTACCTCGCTTTCTCTCTAAGCCGCATCAGCGCCGACGACCATCGGCGGCCAAAAAGTTGAACTCGACAACCTTTCGCTTCCCGTCCGATAACCGGCTGCGGTTCTATCCTCTTATGAAAGCTAATCGTTCTCGTTTCTACTACCCGTTGAATTCTTCTGCTTATATGAACGGATACTCTGTGGAGAAGGATGGTGTAGATGTGGAGGAGTTCGACGAAGAAGAGAGAGATGACGGTAATGTAGAGTTGCACGGGAGGATTCGCAAGTTTATTGAATTTCTGCCGTCGATTTTGCCTGGTGGTAGCTGGTGGAGCTTATCTGATGACTTGGAGGTTAAGTTCTTGGCCAAACCGGTGACCATATGGAGCGCGCTCAGCCGTATGTGGCGGTTGGTGGCGCAAGATAGTTGGGTCATTTTCGCTGCATTCTCTGCTCTGATTCTCGCTGCTGTATGTTGGTTTTTATTTTTTATTTTTTCCAATTTCTGAATATGCGAAGCCATTTAAATTGGCTTGCGGAAATAACTTCATTGACTAACTGGTGGTTTATGGTGATTGTCTCAGCTTTCAGAGATATCAATACCACATTACTTGACAGCATCAATCTTTTCGGCTAAAAGCTCTGAAATTGCAGTGTTCCACCGAAACGTGCGTCTATTGGTTTTGCTATGTGTTACGTCGGGAGTATGCAGGTCAAAGTCTTGTATGATCGGAAGTCCCTTTTTTTTTTCTGTAACCTGAAGTCTACAAACATACTGCTTTTTGCTCATTTTGTAGTTCTGAGTGGGCGCTAGTGCAAGAAATTAGAACTCTATTTTCTAAGGAATTAGATTCTCAAATTCTCTATTCTCTGATGCAAGAAATTAGATGAAAATTGTTAGCAGTTTCTACTGATTGACAAGTCATCTGGCTACAGGCTAGCAACTTCATATAATGGTCTGCTGATTTTTTTTTTTTTTTGGATATTGATCTTCAAAATGAAATCTTTTTACACTCTTTATAAGGAATGTGAGCCTTTTGTGAACCTTGCGACAGAGCAGTTGACACTATACTATGTTTTTTCTGAACTTCAGTGGACTACGAGGTTGCTGTTTTGGCATCGCTAACATGATTCTTGTGAGTGGCTCTCTTATGGTTAACTTCTTTCGATGGCGGAGCATGGCTTTTATGCTGACTGAGTTCTGATAACTGTGTAGGTGAAACGAATGAGAGAAACACTATATTCCACTCTTCTTTTTCAGGTCCAACAAGTTCTGATCGTTAAGCTGCTACTTGCATGAAGTCCGGTGTAACATTTGCTTTTTAGTTTAAGAAATACTTTTGTTTGAACTTAATGTGGTGGCACATTTATGCAGGATATATCATTTTTTGACACTGAAACGGTTGGTGATTTGACTAGTAGGCTTGGTTCAGATTGTCAACAAGTGTCACGGGTTATCGGGAATGATCTTAATTTGATTCTTCGGAATGTTGTACAGGTTGGTACTGGCGACCTTCCAGTTACTAGTAACTGTTTCTTCTCTTCTATAACTACTAATTTATCTTGTCCTCTGATGGTTTTTTAGGGTACAGGTGCTTTGATTTACTTGCTCATTCTATCATGGCCACTTGGTCTATGTACTTTGGTGATATGTTCAGCCTTAGCTGCCGTGATGCTGATCTATGGCATGTAAGATTTTTAAAATTTGAGAATACTTTTACTGTATTTATCTCCCTTTCGTAAACTAGGGATATAAACCTAATACGTGGTTTTTGGATGGTTAATAAAGTATTTTGTCGTTATCTTTAGAAGACAAGAAATGATCTCACTGGGACAAAATTGTCCACAAGGCATTTGTTCCCATGGTGGCCTACTATAGTTTACATAAGTTCTATCTGAGAAATGGAAGAAGTTTGAATAGTAATTGTATCTCTAGTAGAACATGGCTTGTATTTTGAGGAAAACCATTAGGTGGAACGATTCTAAAAGGACATTAAATTCAACATGCACATTTTAAATGCATGTTCACAAATTTAAAGTTTGTATTAAGTCTTGTTTTCTGGAACTGTATCCAGACAGTTTTGGTTGTTACTTCAACTATTGTTTTGAATTGTATCCAAACACTGCCAATCGCCACTGCAACTACTGTTTCTGGTTAGGTACCAGAAGAAGGCGGCCAAGTTGACACAAGAGTTTACTGCTTCTGCTAATCAAGTAAGATGAGAAGCCTTTACATAAGTTAAAGATGAAGGTATCTGACTCTGGCTTTGACTGAATTTTGTATCATCTAAATGCAGGTGGCACAAGAGACACTCTCTTTGATGAGAACAGTCCGAATATATGGAACAGAAAAATTAGAAGTTGGAAGGTAAAAATATCCCTAGAATATTGTGCTATTATGAAGTTCTACAGGTATTCTTATTTTGGTAATAAAATTTTGAAATGTAAGTGAAACAAATTCCAGCAGAATAGCTATCTGCGGTAATATATATGTTCTGATAGGAGGATGGGTATATCTCTTTGCCTTGTAGGTACAAGTTGTGGCTGGAGAAATTAGCTGATATAAGCCTGAGGCAAAGTGCTGCATATGGATTCTGGAATTGGAGCTTCAACACACTTTATCATTCCACTCAGGTGGAGCCCCTGTTATTGAGTTTCGAATCTTGAACTGCTATTTGCGACAAAGTCTTCTATTTTTTTTAATTGAATAACTACTCAACATTTGATTGATATTTCTTATGATTTATCAGACTCAATAAACATGGTGCTTCTTGACTTTGTCTTCATCACAAGTTTAATTTTAACTGGGTGTAGCTTTAAATTATACCAGTTTGGCACCAACACAACCTGTAATTCTAGTCAATCAGGGGACATTAGCAACCTGTAATTCTATGCTCTTGGACATACTGTATTTTGTTTTTGGATAATTGTCTTTCCCTCACTGCCATTAGTTGTATCAAATTAATTATGGCAAGGTGATGCAGACCTAGACTTAAGCCAAGTATGAAACTGGATCCTTACTCAAGAGTTAGAATGCTATTGCTAGGCTTACAAAAACATCTACTTATAATGGTGTAATATAGAAACAACTTGTCATATTTATTCTTTGGTAGAAACTAAGTGGTTATGCAATCACTCACTTCTACAAGGTGGAGAGATAGGTCAGGGTTATAGAAAGGTATTAATTTGAGCTTGGGTTCACAAAAAAACTGGTTGTCATGGCAATTTCATTCATTATTTAACGTGAAACAGTTAGCAAATTTTGTTCTTTGCCCTTAACAACATTTGATATTATGAAATATGGACCAATTATGAGCCTTCTTCAGGTAATCTTTCCTTGATTTGGATACTACATTATATGGCTCTTTCGATGACTATTCACTTTTCTATTAAGATTTTTTTATTTTGTTTGCAAAACATTTATGGTCTAGATTGACTTCAACTTACTTGGAATTTGCATCTTTTTTAAGGTCATTGCTGTGGTAGTAGGAGGAATGTCTATTCTGGCTGGTCATATCACAGCTGAGCAACTTACGAAATTTATATTGTATAGTGAATGGCTGATATACTCTACATGGTGGGTAGGAGATAATTTATCATCTTTGATGCAATCTGTTGGGGCAAGTGAAAAGGTCTTCCAATTGATGGATCTCTTGCCAAGTGACCAATTTGTATCAAAAGGCAAGCTTGTTAACTACAGAGTGCCAGACATATTTGTTGCCTTTTCTTTGAATTATTTCTTTTTATGTTGGTGGGTTGTGCCTGCACTCTGTACTTAGAGATTGGGGGCTGTTGCAGCTTAAAATGCACATGCAATATCATGTTAACCAATGACTGCTTGATCTTTTAGAATTTTTAATAGAGAACAATTTCAAAAGCAAATATGTATTAAATGACAACCGCATTGGTATTGTTATGGTTTAATGGTTTTCTAAGTGGTAACTTTGATGGACCTATGAATTGAATCTTTGCTATAAAATCTGCCTAGTGATGTGCACATCAAGATACTTTTGCTATTCTTTTCAGGAAGAGTCAAGTATATATTGAATACAAATTTGAATTGTGGAAAGCACTTTGGTGCAAGTCCTTTTTCTCAATAATACATTTCTTCAAGTGACGATTCTTATCTTTGGTAATGGTGGATATTACTGCTATTCAGGGTTAAAATTACAAAAGCTGATGGGAAAAATAGAGTTTGTGGATGTGTCTTTTTATTATCCTTCAAGAGCAACGGTATGCTTTTTCCTCTCTACCATTAACCATACAGCACCTACATCCTGATCACATACCTGTCAATTTCTTTTAACTTTCACTTTGATGCTCTAAAATATGGGAAATCCGTTTGAATTATACACTTGTGCATGTGGTTGTTATACTAGTTCCTGGTGACCAGTAAATATTTGCATATTTCTTTGTGAGAGTGCAAAACTTTTGTAGAGGTAATAAAATCTAGTAGGAGATTGTTGTGGACGTTTTTATAGGCCAGAAATGCAGCTGCAAATTACGTTAATTAGGTTGCAAGTTTTATCTAAATTGCTTAAAAGGTTTTAGGTTTATTATTGGAAACATATTA
>JANIJH010001798.1:0-13053 GCA_024520975.1 Erythroxylum areolatum | reverse complement strand
CCATCAGTCTGTGGATGAAAAGCTGTACTAAAGTGCAACTTAGTTCCCAAAGCCTCCTGTAAGCTTTCCCAAAACCTGGAGGTGAACCTCAGATCTCTATCAGAAACTATAGAACTCGGAATCCCATGAAGCCTGACTACCTCATCTATGTATTTCTTAGCCAAAGCATTCAACGAATCTGTCTGGTTAATTGGCAAAAAATGTGCTGACCTGGTTAGCCAATCCACAATCACCTAAATTGCATCGTGTTTCTTGTGGGTTCTAGGACCACATCAAGAAATCCATCGTGATCTTTTCCCACTTCCATTCCGGAATAGACAAAGGCTTAAGCTTTCCTGAACATTAACATCTCTTTTAACATTCGAGAATATGTCTTAGACTGAAGCCTTTTGACTGACCTTTCGTCTAATATCGTTTAACTTTACGTCTAGTTCAATTTTCTCAATCTAGATAACAAAATCTCCCTTTAGTGTCTTCATGAAAGTTGCATATCCATATGTTCTCTTTTAAACCGCTAAGAATTACCTAGATCTAACATCTATAGAGAAATTGATGCCCATTCGTTTGAGAATAGGTCTTAGACTGAAGCCTTTTGTCTTACCTTTCGTCTGATATCGTTTAACTTTGCATCTGGTTCAATTTTCTCCATCTAGATAACAAAATCTTGCTTCAGTGTCTTCATGAAAGTTGCATATCTATACGTTCTCTTTTAAACCGTCAAGAATTACCTAGATCTAATATCTATAGACAAAGTTAAGCCCATTCGTTCGAGAATAGGTCTTAGACTGTAGGTTTTTGTCTGACCTTTCGTCTTACATCGTTTCACTTTTCATCTAGTTCAATTTTCTTTATCTAGAAAACAAAATCTTGCTTTACTGTCTTCATGAAAGTTGTATGTATATACGTTCTCTTTTAAACTGTCAAGAATAACCTAGATCTAGCATCTATAGAGAATTTTATGGCCATTCGTTCAAGAATAGGTCTTAGACTGAAGCCTTTTGTCTGACCTTTCATCTGATATTGTTTAACTTTACGTCTGGTTCAATTTTCTCCATCTAGATAACAAAGTCTCGCTTCAGTGTCTGCATGAAAGTTGTATATCTATAAGTTCTCTTTCAAACCGTCAGGAATGACCTAGATCCGATATCTATAGAGAAAGTTATGCCCATTCGTTCGAGATTAGGTCTTAGACTGAAGCTTTTTGTCTAACCTTTCTTCTGATATCGTTTAACTTTTCGTCTGGTTCAATTTTCTCCATCTAGATAACAAAATCTCGCTTCAGTGACGGCATGAAAGTTGTATATCTATAAGTTCTCTTTTAAACCATCAAGAATGACTTAGATCTGATATCTATAGGGATAGTTATGCCCATTTGCTTGAGAATAGGTCTTAGACTGAAGCTTTTTGTCTGACCTTGCTTCTGATATCATTTAACTTTGCGTCTGGTTCAATTTTCTCCATCTAGATAACAAAGTCTCCCTTTATTGTCTTCATGAAAGTTCTATATCTATAAGTTCTCTTTTAAACCATCAAGAATGACCTAGATCTGATATCTATTGAGAAAGTTATGCCCATTAGTTCGAGAATAGGTCTTAGACTGAAGCTTTTTGTCTGACCTTTCTTCTGATATCGTTTAACTTTTCGTCTGGTTCAATTTTCTCCATCTAGATAACAAAATCTGGCTTCGGTGTCTGCATCAAAGTTGTATATCTATAAGTTCTCTTTTAAACCATCAAGAATGACTTAGATCCGATATCTATAGAGAAAGTTATGCCTATTTGCTCGAGAATAGGTCATAGACTGAAGCTTTTTGTCTGACCTTGCTTCTGATATCGTTTAACTTTGCGTCTGGTTCAATTTTCTCCATCTAGATAACAAAGTCTCGCTTCATTGTCTTCATGAAAGTTGTATATCTATAAGTTCTCTTTTAAACCGTCAGGAATTACCTATATCTGATAGCTATAGAGAAAGTTATGCCCATTCGTTCGAGAATAGGTCTTAGACTGAAGCTTTTTGTCTGACCTTTCTTCTGATATAGTTTAACTTTTCGTCTAGTTCAACTCGCTTCAGTGTCTACATGAAAGTTCTATATCTATAAGTTCTCCTTTAAACCATCAAAACAACCTAGATCTGATACCTATAGAGAAAGTTATGCCCATTTGCTCAAGAATAGGTCTTAGACTGAAGCTTTTTGTCTGACCTGTAGTTTGATATCGTTTAACTTTTCGTCTAGTTCAATTTTCTCCATCTAGATAACAAAATCTCGCTTCAGTGTCTTCAAGAAAGTTGTATATCTAAACTTTCTCTCTTAACCTGTCAAGACTGACCCACATCACATATCTATAGACAAAGTTATGCCCACTCGTTCGAGAATAGGTCTTAGCTGAAGCCTTTTGTCTGATCTTTCGTCGTATATCTCTTAACTTTTAGTCTGGTTCAATTCTCTCCTTCTAGATAACAAAATCTAGCTTTAGTGTCTTCATGAAAGTTGCATATCTATACGTTCTCTTTCAAACCGTCAAGAATTACCTGGATCTAACATATATAGAGAAATTTATGCCCAATCGTTCGAGAATAGGTTTTAGACTGAAGCCTTTTGACTGACCTTTCGTCTAATATCGTTTAACTTTGCGTCTGGTTCAATTTTCTCCATCTAGATAACAAAATCTTGCTTCAGTGTCTGCATGAAAGTTGTATATCTATAAGTTCTCTTTTAAACCATCTAGAATGACTTAGATCCGATATCTATAGAGAAAGTTATGCCTATTTGCTCGAGAATAGGTCTTAGACTGAAGCTTTTTGTCTGACCTTTCTTCTGATATCGTTTAACTTTGCGTCTGGTTCAATTTTCTCCGTCTAAATAACAATGTCTCGCTTCATTGTCTTCATGAAAGTTGTATATCTATAAGTTCTCTTTTAAACCGTAAGGAAAGACCTAGATCTGATATCTATAGAGAAAGTTATGCCCATTCGTTCGAGAGTAGATCTTAGACTGAAGCTTTTTGTCTGACTTTTCTTCTGATATCGTTTAACTTTTCGTCTAGTTCAACTCGCTTCAGTGTCTACATGAAAGTTCTATATCTATAAGTTCTCTTTTAAACCATCAAAACAACCTAGATCTGATACATATAGAGAAAGTTATGCCCATTTGCTCGAGAATAGGTCTTGGACTGAAGCCTCTTGTCTGACCTGTAGTTTGATATCGTTTAACTTTTCGTCTAGTTGAATTTTCTCCATCTAGATAACAAAATCTCGCATCAGTGTCTTCAAGAAAGTTGTATATCTATACTTTCTCTTTTAACCTGTCAAGACTGAACCACATCACATATCTATAGACAAAGTTATGCCCACTCGTTCGAGAATAGGTCTTAGCTGAAGCCTTTTGTCTGATCTTTCGTCGTATATCTCTTAACTTTTAGTCTGGTTCAATTCTCTCCTTCTAGATAACAAAATCTAGCTTTAGTGTCTTCATGAAAGTTGCATATCTGTACGTTCTCTTTGAAACCGTCAAGAATTACCTGGATCTAACATATATAGAGAAATTTATGCCCAATCGTTCGAGAATAGGTCTTAGACTGAAGCCTTTTGACTGACCTTTCGCCTAATATCGTTTAACTTTGCGTCTGGTTCAATTTTCTCCATCTGGATAACAAAATCTAGCTTCAGTGTCTTCATGAAAGTTGCATATCTATACGTTCTCTTTTAAACCATTAAGAATTACCTAGATCTAATATCTACAGAGAAATTTATGCCCATTCGTTCGAGAATAGGTCTTAAACTGAAGGTTTGTGTCTGACATTTCGTGTTATATCGTTTAACTTTTCGTCTAGTTCAATTTTCTTCATCTAAAAAGCAAAATCTTGCTTTACTGTCTTCATGAAAGTTGTATGTACATACATTCTCTTTTAACCTGTCAAGAATAACCTAGATCTAGCATCTATAGAGAATTTTATGGCCATTCATTCAAGAATAGGTCTTAGACTGAAGCCTTTTGTCTGACCTTTCGTCTGATATCGTTTAACTTTGCGTCTGGTTCAATTTTCTCCATCTAGATAACAAAGTCTCGCTTCAGTGTCTGCATGAAAGTTGTATATCTATAAGTTCTCTTTTAAACCGTCAAGAATGACCTAGATCCGATCTCTGTAGAGAAAGTTATGCCCATTCGTTTGAGAATAGGTCTTAGACTGAAGCTTTTTGTCTGACCTTTCTTCTGATATCGTTTAACTTTTAGTCTGGTTCAATTTACTCCATCTAGATAACAAAATCTCACTTCAGTGTCTGCATGAAAGTTGTTTATCTATAAGTTCTATTTTAAACCATCAAGAATGACCTAGATCTGATATCTATAGAGAAAGTTATGCCCATTTGCTCGAGAGTAGGTCTTAGACTGAAGCCTTTTGTCTGACCTGTAGTTTTATATCGTTTAACTTTTCTTCTGGTTCAATTTTCTCCATCTAGATAACAAAATCTCGCTTTAGTGTCTTCAAGAAAGTTGTATATCTATACTTTCTCTTTTAACCTGTCAAGAATGACCTATATCACATATCTATAGACAAAGTTATGTCCATTCGTTTAAGAATAGATCTTAGCTTAAGCCTTTTGTCTGACCTTTCGTCTCATATCGCTTAAATTTTAGTCTTGTTCAATTTTCTCCTTCTTGATAACAAAATCTCGCTTTAGTGTCTTCATGAAAGTTGTATATCTATGCGTTCTATTTTAAACAATCAAGAATGACCTAGATCTAATGTATATTGAGAAAGTTATGCCTATTCGTTCGAGGATAGATCTTAGACTGAAGCCTTTTGTCTGACCTTTCGTCTGATATCGTTTAACTTTGCGTCTGGTTTAATTTTCTCCATCTAGATAACAAAATCTTGCTTCAATGTCTTCATCAAAGTTGTATATCTACACGTTCTCTTGTAAACCGTCAAGAATGACTTAGATCCAATATCTGTGGAGAAATTTATGCCCATTGGTTTAAAAATAGGTCTTCGACTGAAGCTTTTTGTCTGACCTTTCGTCTGATATCGTTTAACTTTTCGTCTAGTTCAATTTTCTCCATTTAGATAAAAAAATCTCGCTTCAGTGTCTTCATGAAAGTTGCATATCTATAGGTTCTCATTTAAACCATCAAGAATTACCTAGATCTAATATCTATAGGGAAAGTTATGCCCATTCGTTCGAGAATAGGTCTTAGACTGAAGCCTTTTGTCTGATATCGTTTAACATTGCGTCTGGTTCAATTTTCTCCATCTAGATAACAAAATGTCGCTTCAGTGTCTTCATGAAAGTTGTATATCTATAAGTTCTCTTTTAAACCATCAAGAATGAGCTAGATCTAATATCTATGAGAAAGTTATGCCCATTCGTTCGAGAATAGGTCTTAGACTGACGGTTTTTGTCTGACCTTTCGTCTGATATCGTTTAACTTTTCGTCTGATTCAATTATCTTCATCTAGAAAACAAAATCTCACTTTACTGTCTTCATGAAAGTTGTATGTATATACGTTCTCTTTTAAACCTTCAAGAATTACCTAGATCTAGCATCTATAGAGAATGTTATGGCCTTTCGTTCGAGAATAGGTCTTACACTGAAGCCTTTTGTCTGACCTTTTGTCTGATATCGTTTAACTTTGCGTCTGGTTCAATTTTCTCCATTTAAATAACAAATTCTCGCTTCAGTGTCTTCATGAAGGTTGTATATCTATAAGTTCTCTTTTAAACCATCAAGAATGACATAGATCCGATATCAATAGAGAAAGTTATGCTCATTCGTTCGAGAATGGATCTTAAACTGAAACCTTTTGTCTAACCTTTAGTCTGATATCATTTAACTTTTCGTCTGGTTCAATTTTGTCCACTTAGATAACAAAATCTCGATTCATTGTCTTCATGAAAGTTATATGTCCATAAGTTTTCTTTAAAACCATCAAGAATGACCTAGATCTTATATCTATGGAGAAAGCCATCAAAAAGGATAGAGATGTAAGTAAAAGTGATGGGATTTAAAGAGCACATTACCTTGAGAGGTTATACTTGGAAACATAATGGTTGTTTTTGTATCATGTTTAAAGTTTGTGATTCAGTACAAGGTTATAACATTGGTTTGTTATTAGACTTTCATGATGGCTACATTTCATAAATTTCTGAATTGAATGAAAACATGTTCAAATAAGATGAAGCAGAAAATAACAATATATGTAAGAAACCCTTAAGAATAAGTTGATTAGTTATTGAGAATGTACATTTGATAAAGTGGTTGCTTTGGTGAATGATGTTACGGTGTACAGATGTAATATATGTTTAGATATGAATGAATGGATATCAAATAAGAATGAATAAATGAGTATTGAACGAATTAGATATGAATATTGGAGTTGGATAAGTATGAAATTCAGACAGAGGAAGCTAAATATACTATTGAGAGGGCATCTATTACAGGCAATTGAATAGAGTCACAATGAAGAACAAGTATCTGTTGTCAAGGATTGAAAAACTATTTGATCAGTTAAACGATACAGGATGGAAAGGTAATTACTTATGCCTCTATGCAACTAAAGTCTCATAAATAGAACTACTCTACTCATGATATGGAACTTGCAACAGTATTGTTTGCCTAAAAAATTTGGCAGCACTAGTTGTATGGTGAAAAATGTAGCATTTTTACAGATCATAGAAGTCTGAAGTATCTGCTTACCCAGAAGGCATTGGGTACTTAAGTTAATTTTAGTACTACTTTCCATCCCCAAATAGATGGACAATCTGAATGGGTTATATAGATATTGGAAGACATGCTTCAAGGTTATGTGTTAGAGTTTCCAGGAAGTTAGGATAAGTATTTAGCTCTGATGGAGTTTGCTTATAACAACAGTTATTAAACCAGCATTGGCATTGCGCCTTAGGAAGTGTTATATGGTAAAAGGTGTAAAACTCTAGTATGTTGGATTGAGTTGAGTGAAAACAAGATGATCGGGCTTGAAAATTTGAAAGATACTGAAAAAGAGATTTAGATTATTCATCAAGGGTTGAAAGCTGACAGTGATAGGCAGAAGTCTTATGCTGATCTAAAAAGAAGAAATATTGAATATCTGGTAGACGATAAGGTGTTCTTAAAAGTATCACCATGGAAGAATGTTCTTCGATTTGGTAAGAAGGGTTAAACTTAGTCCGCGATACATTGACCCTTATGAAATTCTTAAAAGAGTTAGACCAATAGCTTATTACTTGGCTCTTCTTGAAGAATTGGCCAAGCTACATGATGTGTTTCATGTTTCTATGCTATGAAAATATTGGTTGATGTGACGCATAAAATTCTAGTGCAAGAAATTCAAGTATAACTGGATTTATCGTATAAAGAAGGGCCAATTTCTATATTAGCCTGAGAAGTCAGGCAACTTAGGAATAAGCAAATACCTTTAGTAAAGGTACTCTGGCAACACCATAGAAAGGAAGAAGCAACTTGGGAACTTGAAGAAATCATGAAAGCTCAGTATTTGTAACTATTCGGATCATGTATGAATTTCAAGGAAGAATCTTAAGTAGGGAAGAATTGTAACAACCCATATTAGGGGATAGAAGAAAATTGAGGAATTTCAGTGCACTTTATGCTTTGCATAATTGAATATTCGCTAATATGTACATATGAATTTTGACACATTCAAATAAATTGTGCATGCACTCATTGACATTTCTCAGGTAAAATGGATTTATAAATGTGATCAAATTATGGAAAATTTATTCCAAGAATATTGGAATTATTTTAAAATTTTTAGCAATTTTAGAAATTTTCTAAAAATTTTAAAGTATTTTAGAATAAGAAAAATGTTAGTAATAAACCAATTATATCGTGACATGTGGTAGCTTATAGATGTGACAAAGGGCTCACATGTATGATGACATGTGGCGGTCTTATTTGGGAGACATGTGTATTTCATGCAAAGAATACACATGGCACAATGACTGTAATTTAAAAGTCCCAAAACCTGCAAACAAGTTCAAACACACTTCTATATTCACAACCAACCACAACTTCAGGCCTTTAAAGTTCACTCAAGGCAATCTCAACAACAGTATTGAATGTTTATACATAAAGTCTTTTACAACAACAAAGCAGTCAAAAGTTAAATTTGTATAATCATAAAGTATATCAACACAACCAAACTAATAAAAATAGTAAAGCAGTTCATGAGCCACTATACAACAAAAGTACAAAGAAGAAACTACCCACGTGTGGTAATACCTCGAAAATGCCAAAAGACCACATGATCCACTCAGAGCTTCAAACTCACTAATTTAACCTGAATGGATGGAAAGCGGGGGGTGGGGAGAGGGTGAGTACAGTAGTTACTCAGTTGGCAAGAAAAACATATAACATAAATATAATTCGATCATATCAAGACAGTGTAGATAACCTATGAAGGGAATATACATGACATAAAAACACATGGGCCTAGCCTATGCCTCATCAGATATTGGTTAGGAACCACATAGGCCCAGCCTACTAATCATCCATTCGATGGATGTAGGTTCCAATTCTAGTATACAAATGCATAAAAACATCAGATGTATAAATCAAATCTTATCAGAAAACAAATATCAGAATAAGCCAAAACAATAATGAGTGACACCACTAATTGGTCAAACTAATGTGCACACCCATAGATTATTGATGTTGGCTCAACTTTCATCCATGGTGAGTTCGGACTACAGTCGACAAGAGCATCATGACCCTAGGTGATGACCTCATTGGTATCGAGACCCTAGGTGTGAAATCACCCATGAGTCCCATAAAAAGGTGTCAACATGATGACTCAACTTTTATGTACTAGAATCAGGGGTTGTTTAATCAATTGTGGCTAGCACACGATTGGCTAATCATCTCCCCACCAATCATCAAAACCATATACAAAAATCAAATAAAACATCATATTTTTATTTATTTGTCCAACCGATAAAATGAAACTATACTATAGCTCTAAGCCAAAGAGAATAAATACATGCAGAATATATAACTTAGGTACGCATTTGTAAATTCCAAAGCACTGTTTTATGCAACAAAATTCATCTTTTAAAATCTTAATGCAAATTTGTTCAAAAATGTAGTTTTAGAAAAACAAGACGTTATCCATTCCATTTTATTTACAAGTTTGTTAAAAGTAATATCATTTCTCAAAATGCGAAATTAAACCATTAGAAAACCTTGTCCTTTGCACTTTAAACACGAGTTTGTTGAAAACAATATCATTTTTCAAATTATGTAATAAAAATATCGATTTCAAAAACAATGTTAAAACATTATTTCATATGATAAAAATTATCTTTTGTACTCCAAATGCATAGTTGTTCAAAACAATGGCATTTATTAAATACCTATACATATTAGCATCTATTTGAAATTCAATTCTACCATATGTTACCTAGGTTCAAAATTCACATAACATTCATCATACTTGTCTTAGTATGTTCTAATCCTATTCAAGAAATACGGTTTCGCTAACTCACCTCAAAAGATGGTATACACTCTCTTAGCTTCAACAATCGTAGATACGAGCTCCTTGATTCATAACTCCTGAGCCTTTATACATAAAAAGGATATACAATGAAATTACCACCTAAATATAAATTTCCTATTTATACACCCTAACATAGGTGTATAAAACACAATATCATTCCTTATAAGCTATAGAATTTGAACATTAAACTTCTCATAGGTTTACTTCCTTACTAGTCACATTGGCTTTTCTTTTGCATTTTCTAAGGTATTTAATGCCTTTAATCCCATACTTACTCATTTTAAACATAATTAAACACATCTTTATCCAAGAACATTAAGCCATAACTTGTCAATTTAAGCAACAATTCAAGTTCACTCTAAGTTGATATAAAAGTGTTTTCTAATGCGTACCATTATAAAGCCTTAAATCCTAAGTCAAGATCACTTAGGCATTTTATCAAACACCTAATGTGCATGATTTTCAAGTCACATTTCCAAGACTTTGTCATAATAATTCATGCTCCTATCATGTCATATAATAACACTTCCAATCAATGACACATTCCACCACTTCATTCAAACCAATTTCCTTCATTTAAGCTACATTTTATCAATTGTACAACTTATTACATTAATCCAACTCTTCTCCATCATTTCGACCTAACCTTAATCAACACACATCTTCTCCATTCTTCATCATCAATTCAAATTATAAATGTATAATTAACACCATAGAATTCATATAGACCATCAATTTCAAAAGATATTCAACATTTCAAAAACTTTCACCTAAAGGGGACAATTTCAGTTTTGACTTAAAGAACCCTCTCTACGACATATTTCATTCATATAAACCATGTTTCGTAAATATTCAAGCATGGAGAACAACATATCTTAACACTAAACTCAAAATCATATTGTAGAGAGAGATGAGACAAAATTTACCTAAATTTTCCTTTGATGATATCTGCAAATCCTTTGAGATTTTCTCAAATATAATGATAGATTTGAATTCCTTGACCCAAAATTAATTTATAACACCTTGATTGAGGTTGAAGAATAAAAAACTTGGTGGAAAAATAGGTGATGGCCGAAATCCTTCTTCTCCTCTCTTCTCCTTTCTTCTTCTTTCTTTTAATTAAAACTAACTGTTTTAATGTCTAAATAATGGGTTGCACATTGATTTATATGTGAATTGAATACATGATATGAAAACATTGATTTATATGTGAATTGAATTTCAGACATTTCTATTTTTGAATCCGTTTAGTCCTAGTTGTGGGTAAATAGGCATGACTAAAAGGGTCTGCAGCTGGTTCTATGACATTTCGGTGTCGAGACTTTAGTCTCTGTCTGTGATACTTTGGTGTCAAGACTTCAGTCTCCCTCTGTATAAATCTTGTTACCCACATCTGTTGATGGATTAACAGTCATCTGATTTTTGTATTCTTAAATATTTTTTTATTTTTGATCTAAAAAAAGATATTATGTTATGATTCTGAAGGGTTTATACCCTCTTTTGATATTCAATTCCATTTTCTATACAATCTATTCTGAAATACATTATGTTTGAATTGTTCGTCTTAATAAATTGTGAATGCTTGCTTCTATTATATCATGATTTTGTATAATTAGTTGTTAGTTTATGTATATACTAGTTATACTCACTAAGCTATATTCTTAGCATGGTAGATTTGCCTTATGTAGGTTCAGAGCGAGTATTATAAAAACTGCGACGAGTCATCTGCAATAGCCAATGGAGTCTAAGTCTTGTTTTGACAAAAAATATATTTTTTAAGCTTTTAATTTTTAACTTGTACCTGGAATTTGTATGAAGGTTTGTAATAACCATAATACAAGCTGGTTTCTGAACTTATGATATGTAATATATGTTTGCTTCAGATGTTGGAAACGCATGTAATGAATGTTTTTTGAAATGCTTCTACATCGGTAGGATATATGTTTGTTCTAAATTGCTTCCAATGGAAGATTTTGAATGTTATGCTTCTGCGAAATGTTTTGGTTTGTTTGTACTATCTGGCGTGGCATCTATATATCCTCCCAAGGGGTATTTGGGCGGTATAAAGGAACTCTTACAGAATTAAGTAAGGCATAATTGTATTGGTCAAACAATGTAAGGACTCCCATGGGACATCATGTCCTATTATGATTTTAACAAGATCCATCCAATTAATGGGATTCCAAGCTAGAAAAAATCATGGATAAGCTTATAGGCATAAAAGAAACCCAAAAAAGAATGGAATAGAGGTTTGAGCAAGTAAAAAAAGATCATTTCTCTTCTATTCACAACCTAGAGGTTCAAATGGGCTAGCTTTTCAAGGATTTTTGTAAAAGAAGTGTGGAAAAATTTCTATGTAGTATGAAAGTAAATTCAATAGAGCTATGTCAAGTTATCATACGTAGGAATGGGCTAGAGCTAAAAGAACCAACGATAAATTGTTGGGCCCCAAATTTTTATTATTGATGTTGTTAACCATGAATTGTGTTTATTGTGTGATTTATGGTTTCATTGGATTAAATTGGAAGTATTAGTGGATAAATGAGATTTATGTGGCTTAAATGGGAATGAAAGAGTAAAAATGTATAAGGATATTATAGGAAGATCACATAAGTTGGAGAGATTAAGGCTTTGCTAGGAGGGTTAAAATAGACATTGTCTATCTCAATTAGACTTAAGTGGAAGTAATTAGAAGGAAAAGAAGGAGAAAGTGAGAAGAGAGAAGGAGAGTGCCGTGGAGCTTAGGAAGAAGAAGAGGGAATACGACTTTTCATTCTTAGAGGTTTTCAACCGATTGAAGCAAATTCCTGGTAATTTTAGCTTCATTTCATCTTGTTGTGGTTGGATTAAACCCTAGTGTAGCTTGGTATGAGTTCTTGGTAGGAGTTAGAATCGGTTGATTAGGAGTTTACGGAAAATAGATAAAATTTCTTTGGGTTGATGATCTTAGTGTGTTTATGACTGATTTGAAGGTTGTAATGAGTTAGAACTAAAGTTTAGGACTTGATTCAAGGTTTAGATGTGTTGCATTTTGCGAAATGGAAGGATTTGTGGATGAAAATGCAGGAAAGATCGGGTTCGGGAGGCGTTTCCAGACCCGCACGTCGCGACGTGCTATAGAGCACGCCTCGACGTGTGAAGATGTGCAATGTACACGTCGCGGGGTGCGAGAGGGGTGTAAGCCGCGGCGCACACAGGCCGTTTGCCGCGGTGAGCTCCAGTTTTCCAGAACTGCTGAATTTTGGTATTTTGGGCATAACTTTGGCTGTAGATGTCCAAATGAGGTGATTTGAGATTTGTTGTGAACTAGAGCCATAGGGCTATAAGTTTTACGAAGGATGGAAGTTGGGAATTAGTTTCTAAAGATACGAGAATTTAGAAGGAAGTCGAGTGTAGATTTTTAGTGTTAGTATTTTGATTTTCGAAGTTTATTGAATATTGCCTTTGAATGTTGTTTGATTGGTAACTTGGTTTGTTATAGGAAACCAAGCCGACCTGATCCAATCGCAAGAGGAAGGACAACAGTGAGATTGGATTCTCA
>JANIJH010001790.1:0-31054 GCA_024520975.1 Erythroxylum areolatum | reverse complement strand
TCTTCGACTTTGACTTGTATTTATAGCCTTCGTCTTTAACTGCTTCTTGATTCTTGAATCTTGAATCTTGAATCTTCAAAGAAGCGGTTAATTAGTTGAGTTCTGTAACTAACCCGAACTGACTCTTGCGTCTGCTTCTTTTCAGCGTCTATTTTGCGTCTGCGTCTGCGTCTGCTTTGCGTCTGAATTCAACTTCGTCTGTTTCTGAATTCGACTTTGTCTGAATGTGAATTCGACTTTGTCTGTATGTGAATTCAATCTTCGTCTGTGTCTGAATTCGACTTCGTCTGTCTTCCGTCTGTATGCATTTGCTTTGTTTGACTTTTTATTTGATCTCATTTTTTGTTATACTTCAAAATTATAAATCAGTAAAGTCATCTTGACTTAACAAGACTAAAGCGTCTCGTATGAGTGTCTTTATCGAAAACCCTGCTTCTGTAGTTAATATGGAAATAGTAGGCCATGGCATTGTTAATATGGGGAATCTAGTGGTGCTAAGAGAAAGGAGGGAGATTGGAATTTCTTCACCCCCGGAACTTAATAATGAGTTAGTGGACCTTTCATTGCTTGAAGAACAACCTGACTCAATGGTTGAGTGTGATGAGGATAATGGTTAAAATGATATCGTTGTTCTGGATAGTTAGTCGATCATGGTAATATAATATTCATAGAGTGCAGTAGGGGTGAGCAAGGTTTTAGGGAGTCATGCTTAGCCTAGGGAGCTTGTTAACTTAGGCAATGAATCAACTTTTATTGATGGACATTCTCCTATGGAACAATAAAGGTGCGGGTTACTGTTATTTCCTTCGAAACATGAAAGACTTATTGACGAGGAGCCTACTGTGTTAGCGCTGGTTGAACCACAAATTTCAAGTACGAAAGCCTAGCGTGTGATCAAGAATTTACATTTTGATAGTCATTTTGTGATGGACTTGATTGGTTTTAGCTGTAGAATTTGGTTATGTTGGGATAGTAAGCAATTATCCATTGATGTCTTGTCATCTTCTTTGCAGTATATTCATGTGATGGTAAGGCCGTATGGGATGGGTGGGTGGGTGTTTTCAGCAATCTATGCTAGCCCAAACCTAGAAAATCAAACTCAGTTATGGAATAGGTAAGAAGGTATTGCTACTGACATGATGTTACCATGGCTCATATTTGATGCAGAGCTTTATATTAGAAAATCTATTTATTTATTGTGTTTTACTTTTATTAGGACTATAAGGACAATTTTATCCTCGTTATTAGGTTCTAGGTCATTATAACTCAAATAAATACTTCTTTATTGTATTGTGAAAGAACTTTTGCCTATTTTTTAACCAAAATACTCTATTTCTCTTAAGGTTTTCGTCTACCTTTTGAGTTCTTTGTAAATCTTGGATTAAATCTGCGTTTTCTGTACTCATGGATTTGAGAACTGCATTTTCGCATTATATCTGGTGGTATCAGAGCCTTGAAAATCCAAGGTTTGTTTGTCTGACAATGGCCAACACTAATGATGACGTTCATGGGTTACCTGAAGCTTAGGAGTTAATTAGCAATATGGAACGACAGTTGACGTTGATTCAGGACTAGTTGCAAGTGCTGTTGCAAGGAGACAACACAAGAAGAATTGAAGAACCAGTTGTTAAGGAAGGTGACCCTGTGAGGCATCCTTAAGTTCAAAATCTCATGTCATGGAATCATGAAATAGTTTCAGTGATGAGGAATAAGTCATCCAGCCAAGATGAAGAGGAGACTATGAATATAAACTGAAGGTAGATGCCCCATCTTTTAGTGGAGATTTAGATATTGAAGGCTTTCTAGATTGGTTAGCGGAGGTAGAGAGATTCTTCGATTACATGGAGATTCTAGAGGATATGAAAGTGAAGTTGGTGGCCTACAATCTAAAAAGAGGCGCTTCCATATGGTGGGAGCAGTTGCCGGAGTCAAAAGGCCGAGAAGGGTGGAATTCGATTTCTTTATGGAGGAGGATAAAACAATTGTTTAGAGGGAGATTCTTACCGTCAAATTATGAGCAGTATATTTTCAACGCGTATCAACAGTGTCATCAAGGAGGTCGTAGCGTTAATGAATATACAGTAGAGTTTGTTAGGTTGGCAGTTTGCTCAACCTTAACAAACCTCACACTACTTGAAGGGGTTGAGATCGAATATAAGGGAGAAGATAGGAATCCAGATGGTGCTTATAGTGCAAGATGCGAGAAATGTAACTATGTTTATACTGAATGAGAAGCAATGGGAGTTTAAGCGCTATACAGGTGAGAAGAGTCTAAGTGATAAAGGAAAGGAGGTGGTTACTGCAACCCCTACGAGGAGTAATGTTGGCAAGGGAAGCACTAATGGCGGAAGCTCAAACAAAGTAGCTCCAATAACTTCCAAACCCGCCAATTCGTATACTAAACCAACTCGATCAAAATGTTATAGGTGCAGTGAGCCAGGACACAAATCTAATAAGTGTCCAAAAAGGAGAGTAATAAACATGGTGGAACAACAAGAAGAAGAAGATGAAGAGGAAGTGTGCAGACCCGAAGGTGATGGTTAGGAACAATAAGGAGAAGAGGATGAGGAGACATATGTGTGTGTCGTCAGAAGACTAATGATATCCTACAAGGAGTATGGTGATTTGCAAAGACATAAGCTCTTTCGTACGAGGTGCTTGGTGCTAAGGAATTTGTATGAGTTGAACATTAATGGAGGGAGTCAGGAAAATATTATAAGTGCAGCTACTGTGAAGAAGTTAACGTTGACTACTGAGCCACATCCAGATCCTTATAACATTGGGTGGATTAAAGAGGTTAGACAGATTCTGATTAAAGAATGATGTCAAGTGACTTTCTTTATTGGAAAGTATCAGGATGAGCACTACTATGACGTAGTAGAGATCGATGAATGTCAGATCCTGTTGGGAAGATTATGGTAGTTTGATGTAAATGCGATGCATTTGGGAAGAAAAAAATGCATATCATTTTGTAAAAGATGGTGTAAAGTATACTTTAGTACTTATTAGTGGTGTGAAGTCTCAAGGAAAGATTCAGAAGCCTTTTTTATAGGTAGAGAATAATCGAGGCAAATTTAATGGTGAGATGAAGGAAACAAAAGAGGTGCATCTGTTAATGGTTAAAGGGGAAGAGCTAGCAGGAAGTAAGCCCGAGTATGTGGTACCTCAATAAGTGCAATCTATATTGGAGGAGTTTGCAGAAGTGACTCCAGAGGACTTATTAGAGGGATTACCACCTATGCTCGATATTCAACACCATACTGACTTGGTTTTAAGAGCTAGCTTGCCTAATCTGCCTCATTACAGGATGAACCCAAAAGAGAATGAGATTTTATGGAAGAAAGTAAAGGAGTTGATAAGTAGAGGCCATGTTCGGGAGAGTTTGAGTCCATGTGCAGTGCCAGCATTACTTACGTTGAATAAGGATGGGAGTTAGAGGATGTGCGTTGATAGTAGAGCGATCAACAAAATTACTATTGGCTATAAATTTCCCATTCCAAGACTTGATGATATGCTAGATATGCTAAGTGGAGCCATTATTTTCTCTAAAATTGATCTTCAGAGTGGATACTATCAAATAAGAATAAGGCCTGGAGATGAGTGGAAGACAGCCTTCAAGATAAGGGATGATTTATATGAGTGGTTGGTCACGCCTTTCGGATTATCCAACACATCTAGCACTTTTATGTGTCTTATGAACTAGGTGTTGCTACCTTTCATCGGTAAGTTTGTGGTTGTTTATTTTGATTATATTCTTATCTATAGTAGATCTATTGAAGAGTTGTGGGACATTTAAGGCATGCATTCGAGGCCTTAAGAAAAAAATCAATTAGATGCCAACTTGAAGAAATGCCTATTTATGTTGGAGAAATTGCTATTCCTCAGATATTTTGTGGAAAAAGATGACATCTGAGTGGATGAAAATAAGGTAAAGGCCATTAGAAATTGGCCTACACCAAGAACCGCTGGAGATGTGAGGAGTTTTCGTGATTTGGAGATGTTCAATAAGAGGTTTATTAAGAATTTCAGTAGCATTATAGCTCCTATTACGGACTATCTAAAAAAAGGGAAATTTAGATGGGAAGAAGTGCAAGAACAAAGCTTCGCTCTTATTAAGGAGAAACTGTGTACAACATCGGTCCTAGCCTTATCAGACTTTGAAAAGTTATTTGAAGTGGAGTGTGATGTGAGCGGGATAGGTATTGTGGTAGTATTATCCTAAAAGAAAAGGCCTGTGACATAATTTAGTGAGAAATTAAGTAAGGCAAGGCAAAAATGAGTTACCTATGGTAAGGAGTTCTATGCCATTGTGAGTGCTTTGAAGACATGAGAGCACTACTTAATTGAAAGAAAGTTTATTCTTTATACCAATCACCAAGCATTGAAGTATTTGGGAAGTCAGAAGCAGTTGAGGACCAAGATGCATGGTAGATGGTCAACTTATATTGACAAGTTCCCCTATAAACTTGTCCATAAAGCTAGGAGAAACAATGTAGTGGCAGACGCGTTGAGTCGATGAGTAGCCATGATTAGAATGCTAACAGTTGAGATTGAAGGTTTTGAATACTTGAAAGACTTATATGTTAACGATGAAAACTTCAAAGGAATATGACAAACTTGTCAAGGAGAGAAGCCGTATAAAGATTACCATATTCATGATGGGTTCATTATAAGAGGTAACCAACTATGCCTCTTGCGAACATCAATGAGGGAGAAGGTAATTAGAGACTTACACAAAGGAGGGTTAACTGGACATTTAGATAGAGATAAGAAACTTGAGGAGGTACATAAAAAGGTATTTTTGACCTAAATTGAGGATAGACATTGTTTTTATTGTTTCTAGGTGCCAGATTTGCCAAACTTATAAAGGTCATGCATCAAACGCAGGTTTATACATGCCATTGCTTGTGCCTGACAATATTTAGGAAGACCCTTCTATGGACTTTGTACTACATTTACTAAGAACGCAAAGGGGTATGGATTCAGTTTTCGTGGTAGTCGACAAATTCTCTAAGATGACATTTTTTTACTAAGTAAGAAGATAGCAGATGCGATAGCCATTGCTAAACTATTCTTTCGAGATGGTGAGGCTTAATAGGATTCCAAAATCTATTACCTTTGATAGAGACACTAAGTTTTTAAGTCATTTTCAGAGAACTTTGTAGGGTATGTTTGATTCATCCTTGAAGTATAGTAACACAGCTCACCCATAGACTGATTGATAGACTGAAGTAGTGAATAGGACTCTGGGTGATTTAGTGCGATGTATTTGTTGTGATAAGTCGAAGAATTGGGATTTTCTTATTGCATAAGCTGAGTTTGCCTATGACAATGCTATCCATACTCTATCGGTCGATCTCCATTCTCTGCGGTTTACATTAAGGTACCAAATCATGCACTAAACCTTATTCAGTTACCTAAAAATGTTAACATCTATGCGAGTGTGGCCAAGTTTGCTAAAGAAACCCAAGAAATACAAGTCAAGGTGAATGAACGATTTAAAAAAGCTAATGTTAAGTATAAGGCTAATGTGGACGCACATAGGAAGAATCAAGTGTTTGAGGTGGGAGATGAAGTAATGGTGTTTATGAACAATAAGTAGATTACAGAACATCACCACAAGTTAAAGGCCAAGAAGTATGGTCTATTCAAGATCGTGAAGAAAATTAATGACAATGCATATGCCATTCAGTTACCTTCGTGGATGAGTAATATCAACCAACCTTTAATGTTGCCGATATTTACCCCTACTTACTGGAGTGCAAGTTAGGTTATCCAGAGTATAACTTGAGGTCGAGTTCTCTACAACTGGAGGTGACTGACGCGGAACTTTAGGTTAAAAAATCTATTCATTTATTAATTTATTATGTTTTACTTTTATTAGGACTATAAGGATGTTTTTATCGTTGTTATTAAGGTCTGGGTCATTATAACTAATATAAATACTTTTTTACTGTATTGCAGAAAAACCCTTGCCTATTTTTAATCAAAATACTATATTTCTCTTAAGTTTTAGTATACCTTTTGAGTTCTTTGTAGATCTTGGATTAAATCTGCATTTTTTGTACACTTAGATTATAGTACTACGTTTTTGACCTGCATCAGTATTAGGGGAATTCATTGATATTTTTAGTAGCAAGGAGAAATTTGGAGGGCATAGTGTGTCTTAGGCTCGGTGTAGCAGATTTTCTTCTATGATAAATAGTTGTAGCTTAATTGATATTGGCTTTGAAGGGCCTTCATATACCTGGTGTAATAAACGGAGTCAGAGTACAAGAGAGGTTAGATCATGTCTTGTGTAATGCTGATTGGTGCCTTTTATACCCGAATGTGGTAGTCAAACACCCACCATGCCTACACTCTGACCATTGTCCACTTTTACTATGATGTGAAGAGAATCGAGTTTCTCATCCGCACTTGTGCCCTTTTTGATTTCAAGAAATGTAGCTCTCACATCTAGAAATTGATGATGCTATAGCCAAGAGATGGGGTGGTGCTATTGGTGATGTCACTGGTGAGAGTTTTACTGTTTCAACGTCACTACAGGATTGGAACTCTAAAGTTTTTGGTAATTTGTTTAGGAATAAAAATGTTATGTGGGCCAGGATTGCTGATATTCAGAAAGCTTTATCTAGTCATACTTCATCACGAATTGAAGAATTAGGGAAGGAATTGGTTTCTGAATAGAATTGTATTTTAGAGTAGGAGGAAGTCTCTGGTACCAAAAATCCCGAGTTGAAATATTTGTCGTAGGAGTAGAAATAAAATGACCATGCTACATGACTATGGTGGAGATTGGGTCATGGATGGTGAGGTAATTAAAGGCAATATTCTAGACTTTTATACAAGTCAGCAAATCTAGAAAACGAGGTCAGGGACAATTTACATAACACTTAGCTACCAAATCCAAATCACAGCTGAGCTACATCTACTACTTGTTTTGTACCGTACCTGCTAGATGCCAGCTCTAGAGCTAAGGGAGAAACAGAAGACCCGTTTGTCATCATGTACTCCTCCACTTTCCGATCTCTACCTCCTGCTGCCTTCCCCTTGCTCTTCCTCTTCCTCCTCCTCCTGCCCGTCGTTGCCTCTGAGTCCGATCATAAGGTTTACTGTTTGCATTTCTTTCTTTCTTTTTGATTCAAATCTATTAGTCCTTTCATTTCACTCTTACTTTTTATGCATGCTCTTGGTTGATGTTGTTGTTGTCAAAGTTAGGGCTTTGGTTTCTATTGCTAATTCATGCAACATACCTCGGTGTTAGTGCGTTGGCATAATTTGTGGAAGGATGGTAGTAGTTTTATTTCATTTCTCTTTTAGTTTAGATGAGATATTATACATCCTGTTTTTCCCCCATCATTTTCCTGTAGTTTTTTTATGCTTTATTGCTCTCTTATCATTTTGGTATTGGTGCTTTTCTACAAATAAAGAGATGATATATCTCAGTAGTTTTAAAATATATTTTACTTTTTTAAAAGTCGAGTTATATCTTATTTTTTATTATCTATTTATGTATTTATTGTAATTTTATTTACATAATTATTTAGCATGCTAGTTTTACTTATTTACTCTTTAACCTGCATCACTCTTTTATTGATAGATCTGCATATGGGTCTACCGGCAACAGTCTCTTTATTATGTAGGGGTAAGACTGCGTATTATCAAACATTCCTAGACCCCACTTTAATGTGGGGGACTTCTGAGTGTGATGATGATGATTCTAGACTTTTATAGAACACTATCTTGTCTGTAGTCTACGAGCTATCATTTTTTAGGAGAGGAGTCATGCTTGGCTTTCTCGAAATAGCAAATATCTTTGCTTAGCCACCAGATTGACTATGCTGAGGTTCATAATGCATTATTCCAAATGAAGCCTTGGAAAGCTCTTGGGGTTTATGGTTTGTAAGTGGCCTTCTTTCAGAAATATTAGTCACTGGTTCAAGCAGATATGTTCTGCCTTGTCACTACTGCTTTTGAAATGAGAGATTTTTCGACTTCCCTAAATGACATGTTAATGGTCTTTATTCCAAAAGTTTCCAATCCATAGTATATTAAGCAGTTTAGCCCTATAAGTTTGTGCTCTGTGATGCATAAGATCATTACAGGAGTGCTTCTTAATAGATTAAGACCTCTCTTTGGTGATATTGTGTCGCCTATGTATGTTAATGTTATTCATGGGAGGCAAGCATCTAATAACATCTTAGCGGCATAGGAAGTCATACATACAATTAAGAGATTGTGTAGCATCCCACTCTTGCAAGACCCGAACCCGACATCGATGGATGATATCCGAGTCTGTGCCCTGCGAGGGTGGCATGCTAAAGCACTCAATTTATTTAAAAATCAGTATAATTTTTTTTGAATATAATTAAATACGTGGAAATCAGTAATCAATTTGGGCCCACTTTGTTTCATAACATTTTCAATCATAGCAATACAAAAATCAGAATTTCAATAGTTATTTGGGCCCGTCATAAATACAAAACACTATTTTATAAAAATTGCGGAATACAAATTTATACAAGAATAGGATAACACTAATGTAGACACGTACTGATCCCGACCTCTATCTTTCTCTTGCATGCAGTAATTATACTCCCGTTTGACTAACAGAGTATTCTTCTGAGTCCTGAAAAATATTTGCAAATTTTAGGTGAGTTTTGCGAACTCATCTAGTGACCATTATCGATGGCTTACCCAGTCACATAACATATAATTCACATTTCACATTATTTCACATTTCATATTCAATACACTTAATCATTCATTTTATGCATATGCAATGCATATGAGACTCACTTTCCATTTGTTACGTTGTTGTGACCGAGTGCCTAAACTATCCTATATAGGGCTCATTGATAACTGTCCCTTATCCACTTGGGGGATACAAGGCTTATTAAATGTTGAGCCTGAAGCTCTTAATCACTTTTGAGCTCGAGGCTGATTTTCATTTGTTGAGCTTTAAGCTCTGATCGTTGGCTACTCTAGTCACAACTGCCATTATATTTCATGCATTCATGCAATGGAATGCATCAATCACATTTGCATATTCTGATTCAATCTCATTGCCATATCATTGGACCTTAGTCCGGCATTCAACATTAAAGTTGAGGAAACACTTTTATTCATATGCAAATGCACATTCAAACACATTTATCATCGGACCGTGGTCTGGCATTTAACAATCAAATTATGCACACTTATTTCATCTCATTCACATACAAGTAGCACTTCAATATCCCAATCAAACATCACAATCATCGGACCTTCTGTCCGGAATCAATAATCAAGACGCATTCATATCGACATTCAGTCGTCAATTAATACAAAAAATCAAACCAAACAAAACAAACAATGAAATGAGACCATCTAGGTCTACTCACAGTACGCTTCAGTTTAGCAATTGCTTCCAAATTCTGGAGATGTTTGAATGCGAACGTTCTAACCTACGCAGTTCATTTATGCAATACACATTTCACACATGAGACTGAATTAGATTTCAACTTCTTCATATCCTTTGTAGCTCCATGTCTCTAGTTTATCTTGAAATAAGAACCATCTCATATGGAATCCTATAGATCCAGATATATTCAAAATACTTAAGCATGTTCAGTAAAAATATCCAATTTCTACTCTTCCAATCGATACCTTACTTTGATTCAATCTATCTTTCTCCAATTAATACCAAAAGCTATCAAAATCTTTGGAGGTATAGAAAAATGTGTTAAGAAACTATTGGTTCAAGAATCACTTCATTTGGAGGTCAGATAACAAAATTATGGCCGAATGAATCAAACAAGATTTGGTCCTCACTTATATTGAACTTGTCTCGGGACAAATGACATAACTTTCATTAGAGATGTTGGATTAAGATAATCTTAGAACTATTTCAAAGAGGACTTTGATATCTACAAATTTTAAGCAGACCTTGAGGTCAGATTCTATCTTTTGAAGGGTCAAAAATGAAGCAGAAGATAGGTACAGACGAAACCAAATGGAAAAGCAGACGAATGAAAAAAGACAGAAGAAGTGGAAAAATTACTATAAGTTTCCATACAAATATAGGATTAAGGTGTTCTTTATATGTTTAGAAAGAGGACTCCAAGATCTACAACTTTTATGAAGACCTTAAAGACAGATTCTATCTTCTGAAGGGTTACAAATGGAACAGAAGATAGGTATAGACGAAGCCAAATGAAAAGGCAGATGAATGGAAAAAGACAGAAGAAGTGGGAAAATTGCTATAACATTCCCTACAGATATCGGATTAAGGTGTCCTTTATAAGGTTCGAAAGAGCACTTCAAGATCTACAACTTTCATGAAGACCTCAAACATAGATTCTATCTTTTGAAGAGTCAAAAATGGAATAGAAGGTAGGTACAGACGAAGCCAAATGAAAAGGCTGACGAATGGAAAAAGATAGAAGAAGTGGGAAAATTGCTATAACTTTCCCTACAGATATCGGATTAAGGTATTCTTTATATGGTTCGAAAGAGGACTTCAAGATCTACAACTTTCTTGAAGACCTTGAAGAAAAATTCTATCTTCTAAAAAATGGATCAGAAGATAGGTACAAATGAAACCAAATGAAAAAGCAGAAGAATGGAAAAAGACAAACAAATTGGAAAAATTGCTATAACTTTGCCTACAGATATTGGATTAAGGTGTTCTTTATTGGTTCAAAAGAGGACTTCAAGATCTACAACTTTCATGAAGACCTAGAAGACAGATTCTATCTTTTGAAGGGTCAAAAATGGGACAGAAGATAGATACAGACCAAACCAACTGAAAAAGCAGAAGAATGAAAAAAGACAGAAGGAATGGGAAAATTGTTATAACTTTTCCTATATATATCGGATTAAGGTGTTCTTTATATGTTTCGAAAGAGGACTTCAAGATCTACAACTTTCATGCAGACCTCAAAGATAGATTCTATCTTTTGAAGGATAAAAAATGTAGCAGAAGATAGATACAGAAGAAAAAAAACAGAAGAAGCAAAACATAGAAGAAGATGATGTCAGCGCAGAAGAAGCGAAAAGGCAGAAGAAGCAAAACATAGAAGAAGATGACGTCAACATATAAGAAGCAAAACATAGAAGAAGATGACATTAGCACAAAAGAAGTAAAAAGGTAGAAGAAGCAAAACATAGAAGAAGATGACGTTAGCACAGAAGAAGCAAAACATAGAAGAAGATGACGTCAACACAGAAGAAGCAAAAGGCAGAAGAAGTAAAACATAAAAGAAGAGAAGAGACAAAAGATACATCTTCCCTTATAAGGACCATAACTTTCAGCCTATAAGTCCAAAATTTTCAAGCTATATACCGTTGGAAAGCTAAACGAAAGACCTAAAACTTTCCAGAAGATACATTTGCCTAAATCTACCTAGATTAATCCAGATTTTCCCTCAAATACAGAATATGAATTTTTACATTCATCCAATGTACTACACCCAGTTCTAAACTTCATGACAAATTTTGAGATTCTTAAATATATAATTTAAATTCAATGTCTGCATAAGAAATGTATCCCTATGTTTATAGTTTAATCTAAATTAAGAATCATTTTGTTTGGATAACTAGAGAAAAAGTTGTGGCTAAAAGACTGAAACATACTCCATAACATTTTTCCAAATCAACCATCCATTTTGTTTCACAATCTTTCCTTAACACAAATCGTACTAAGATCACCTTTTCTACTTCATTTACTCCTCATTCTCAACTTCATTTCAAATCAATATCATCTATAAAGAAATTTATAATCCATGATTAATCATGAATACCAATAACAGAATATACACATATATACATATTCTTCATCAACTTACTACACAAATTCAACTTCATTTTTGTTTTCATTCCACTTCTAACTTTCTCCTTAATTCTTCCCATTTTGAAATCTCTTATCTGCTAAAAGCACCAAGGTGAAATATGAATCTATCCACATTTTTCCTTCGCTACTTTACTCTTGTCGATCATTTCTTGGTTCAAGAATTTTCATTCATTTGTTTTTTACTCATGACTAATCACCAAAATTTCTTATTTCCAGTTCTAACTTTTAAGAAATGTTCGGGGTCCAACACCTTTAATATGAGAGTAACCTCGAGCCACTAACCTTGCTTTATTTCTAATCATATTACCTTTTTCATCAGTTTTATTATGAATCACCCATTTTGTTTCGATCATATTCAAATCAGATGTTTTGGAATTAATTCTTAGATGTCATTGCAAGCAAATTAAGTTAATTATTCTTACTTAGCTACTGTCTAAAACTCATCTTGTAAGGCTTCTTTAACATTTTTAGGCTTGAATGAAGAAGTGTAGTATAAAAATCCGGTAAGTTCACGATAATCAACTCTTTTTCTTTCCCTTTTTTTCTTCTCTCACTGATTTCTCCAATTATGTTTTCAACTTGATAACTTCTTCTGACCTGCGAGGGAGGATCCCTGTTCAAATCATCTTCTCTCAAATTTTGATTATTTAAAGGAATTATTTCTGCATCAAGTGTTTTGGTAGTTTCACTATCTGAAACAACTGATAGCTCTTCTGTTTAGACAGTTTCTTCACCAGCAACAACTAACTGCAAATCTGGACAGCTTTTGGTTCTTGTCTCACTACTTATTTGAGATGGTCCACAAGGCTAGTTTTATGAATATTCTTCTACCACTTTGCCATTTAATTAAGACACATCATTTATGACAACATTTATGGACTCTAACACTTTTTTGGTTCTTTGATTGAACACTCTGTAAGCTTTATTGTGGGTTGAATATCCAATGAAGATCCCTTCATAACTCTTGCTTTCAAATTTTTTGAGCTATTCCTGATCTCTAAGAATATAACATTTATTGCCAAAAACATGAAAGTAACTTATATCTAGTTTCTTTCCCTTCCATAGTTCATAAGATGTCTTGTTTATGATACTTCTAAGATGAACTCTGTTGCATATGTAGCATGCTGTGTTCCTAAAACCACACTGACATTTTTCTTCCATTCAACATAGATCTGTCCATTTCTTGAAGAGTTCGATTCTTCCTCTCTGTAACTCCATTTTGTTGTGGAGTTTTAGGTGTTGAAAATTCTTGTACAATATTATAATTTTCACATAAATCATTGAAGCTTGCATTCTCAAATCCCCTTCCGTGATTTGATTGGATTCTCAATACTATCATATTTTTTTAGATCCATGACCTGTGCACATAGGCTTCTAAAAGCCTTAAAAGCATCTAATTTCTCTTTCAAAAATGATACCCAAGTATATCTAGAATAATCATCAACACAAGTTAAAAAGTATCTCATTTCACCAATGCTAGCATTTTGCGTTCGACTAACCAAGTCCATGTGAATTAATTCCAATATACATGAGGAAGTAACATGGCTAACATTTTTATGTGGCACTCTCATCTATTTACCCATTTGACTTGTACTGCATATCTTCTTATTTTCTTTGTTCATTATAGGCAAACCTCTCATAACTTCCAATTTCTTTAACTCGCTAATAAGCTCATAATTAGCGTGCCTAAGTTTTTGATACCATATATATATATTGTCATCATATGAGGACAATTTACAAATGGTAGTGACCTATAATATATAACAATTGTCTACTAATCGTCTTCACTCACAAGACATTCTCCTTGTTTGGCTAACACCCTGCACTTATTACTTGTAAATTTAACCAATAAACCATCATCACAAAGTTGGCTTATACTCACCAAATTGGCTTTTAATCCATCAACATGAAGCACATGCTCAAGGTATGGCAATCCATCCATATGTCCCTTTACCAATCACTAAAGCCTTCTTTCCATCATCGAAAGTCACATGCCCATCCATACAACTTTGATAATCAGTTACATAGCTCCTTTCTCTTATCATATGATGTGAACATCCACTATTAAAATACTAATCATTATGAGAAATAGCCTTCATGGATTTAAAAACTATGAGAGCTAGCAATTAACCCTTTTAAACCTAAGTGTGCTTAGGTATCATAAGCTGTTACTAGAAATTTTATGAGGAGTGTATATATTTTTGGTTTTGGGTCTTTTAAAATAATATTTGCAACAACCTGTAGCATCTTGGTCTTATATGCCCAATAACTCCACAAAAATGACATGTAGGTATGAACCTCTAATTCTTCCTTGCGATTTCCCCTGTGATTTCCCCTTGGACAAGTCTGATTGTATCATTATTTTCATTATTCGATTTAGAGCATTTACCTTTATAGCCAATACCTTAGAGATCTCCTTTGTTCTTATAGATTTCCAGCAACTTTTCTAACCTTTTGGTACCTCCATTTAACACTTTTATCCCTTTTTTTTTTATACTAACCAACTTTGGCTTTGTTTCATTTAACTCATCTATTGTAGATAATAATTTATTCTCTAGATCTTCAATGATGTTCTCTATAGTAGAGTTTTCCTTCTTTAACCTTTCATTTTCCCCACATGTTTGCACCCACTTTGCACACTTTAATTCATGGGCTTTGTAAATATTCTCATCTTCATTCTCTGAATCATTGTCATCACTGTTATGATTTGAAATTAAGCGTTGGACTAATTCATTTGCATTTTTCTTGAAATTCTGAACTAATTTATCTACAGTTTCATAATCAATTTCTTCCTTCTTGGTTACTATTAAACAAGCAAATGAACTTTTGTTATAAAAGAAATTAATGCAGGATTACTCACAAATTCCTCTTCACCACCATACTCACTTTTAGATTCATTCTCACTCCAAGTGATGGTATAGGACTTCCCATTTTTCTTTTTCAAGGTGTTAACACATTCTGCTTGCATATGTTTGAAGCCTTGACATTAATGACATTGAATTTCTTCACTTTTCTTTCACCCTTTTGAGTTTTAGTTTGTTTTTTGAAGTTGTTGTTCGATGAACTCCCACAGTTTTGCCTAAACTCAGGTTTGTACTTTTTCACTTTGTTCAACTATTTATTGAAAATTCTTGTCAATAACACCAGATCCTCATTATCGTTAGATTCATCTCTTACATCATTCACAACTTTACCAATTTTAGCTTGTAATGCTAATCCTTTGCTTTTCTCTCATTTATCCCTCAACAAGTTCAACTCAAAATTGATAAGAATCCCAATTACCTTATCCAACGATAGTTCATTATTATCATGAGTCTCTTTGATGGCTGTGATTTTCAGTGTGAACCTTGATGGTAATGATCTCAATTTCTTTCTAACAAGTTTCATATTAGGATAGTTCGTCTGAAGTTGATGTGCTTGGTTTGCTATGTCATGCAATCTCTCATGAAAGTCTCCAATAGTTTCACTCTCATCCATCTTCAACTATTCAAATCTCACAGCCAACATCTGAAGTTTTGAGGCTATGAAAAATTTTGATCCCTCATATATAGTTTACAAAGTGTCCCAAGCTTCTTTTGTCAATTTATAAGCTGATATCATTAAAAAGCGACCTTCATTAATAACACTAATGATGACATGCATGGCTTGACAGTTTCTAAGTGCTCTCTCTTTTTTTTAGCTCTTGTCCACTTAGATGAATCTTTCAGTACTACTTCTCTTTGTCATCAGTTATAACTAGATGTGTCTAACCATGTAACACTAAGTTCCATGCTTTTGTTCCTTGTGCCTGAATAAATACTCTCATCTGAGATTTCCATGCATGATAATTGGAGCCATCAAATAATGGTGGCCTAGTAATTGATGCTCCTTCTCTTATAGCCATATTTATGAAACACAGATTTGCACTTACTTGTTATACCAAGTATTGATTCAATGACCTTTTCTAATACCAATTGAAAATTTAGAAGGATGTAGTAGTTTCACAAAATTTCTGATTTGGCTGTAGTTGTTTATAACACAATTAAAAATAGAAAAAATTAAACGCATAAATGCAAATCAAAACCAGAAATTTGTTAACGTAGTTCGACACACTTTGCCTACGTCTGAGGGGCCCTCACCTATCTTAATACTTTCACTCACGATAATAGTTTTATACAAGGCTTTATTGAGTCAACTAACTCAACCCTTGACACTATCCCTCGTCCTCGCAACCTGCAAAAGTAATTCACACCCAATAATATGACCGACTTGTGCTAACCTCAATAGAGGATTTTCTCAACAACTTTTAATGATAAAGATAATAAACAAACAACTCAAGTGATTAAAATATTAAAGAACAAATACACTTGAGATAAGAAAAACAACTTCCCTAATAAATTTAGCTCCTTCAATTATAGATCAAAGTTGTTCATTAAGAGTATTGATGTAGTTAGCTGTTAGAATTTTTGCACACCACCTTCACTATCAACAGCCACCAAAGCAATCGCAGTCAACAACCAATCAGTTCAACAAAAGCCATACAATGGATGAAGAATAATAGCTACTAAGATTACTAAAACTTCTAGAGTTTTCGTTCACGTAATCAACCAAAAACACAACACATGATCACTGATCACCTAGCCAAATCACGTAAAAGCTAAGAGAAAAATCACAATTGCAACAACACCCAATCAATGACAATAGACACACAAAAACACAGCTCAAAATGATTCAACCCAAGTCACATGATACACCAGAAAAGTTTGCAATAGATAAAGTTCTATCTTCACTCAATTAGCTGCTAAACATCATCGAAAAATAACCCTTAGGAATCCAAGCTACCAAGTCATCCAATACTTGTCACTTTTATTTCCAAAAATGACAACATTAAGCCCACTACACATATGAATCCAAGCCACATTATAACTGCCATAATCAATTTAAATTGCTAAAAATTTTCTTCCTTAGTTAGCCATTATCCCAAAATAGACTATGTATTTAAATCCCATCTTAATTATGATTTTAAAATTTTATCAAACTTGTCTTAAAAGAGTCCCACATAAATCTAACTAAGTCTAATTATCAAATAATGTCCAAATTAAATAATAAGATATCATAACCTATATCTTAACACTCCACAACAATTATTTTTCTTCTTTTTAGTGCATCTTTGTCGTAAAATCAAAATATATCTGATTTTATTTATGTACTATCTTTCTATATGAAGTCTTTGAAACTAGTCATCTTAAGGCTTAAGAGAAATATAGATGATTTGAAAGTGAAACTAGTAAGTATCTAATTAGTTTTAGAATGGAAGCTTGATGCGTTCATGTTTTATATATTGTATGATACATGTGTCTAATAAATAATTTACTTTTCTAACCCAAGATAAAGTGAATGAAGCTCTCAATATGCATTCAATTGATGATTCAAGACTTCAGGTGGTTAACTATCTCTTTTATACATAAACACAAACAATAAGAATATATGAATGTACAATCATTAAAACCAAGAGAAATAAGAGAAATAACTTTGACTACCACAATCTACTCCATTTGGAGTGAGAGAAACAAGAGATTATACAAGGAAATCAAAGAAGGAAAATGTTAGATCGTTGAACCCATCATCAATTGGGTTCAAGTCATAGTTATAGCTCATAACAAGCATAGTACACTTAGTAATGTGTTGAAAAATAGCTGGAAGTTGTAATTCATTATTTTTTCATCAATTTAGCTCTCTATAAACACCTTAATATAAACTAATTGTTGTTTGACAATGTGACTCATTGTAATGGTGTGATAGCTTTTGCTATGATTAATATAATTTCTTTCATTTAAAAAATCATTAAATACATGTCAAAGATATTCTCTTTTTATGACTTTAATTCATATTTCATCCAAATTTATGCTCTATTTTAAATTAATAGAATCAATGATTTTTTTAATGATTTAGGTTAAAGAGGATATGACCTTAGCATATTCAATTGCATAAGTAAAATATGACTCTTAAATAATGTCCAATAATCACTTTTATTTGGTTGCTCCTACTAATGGAATATAGGAAGTAAAGGTGAGGCATATATGGAATAAAAGTAAACATATATACTTCATGCTATTTTTATTTATGTTTGCAGTCTATTGTTAGTTTTTCATTCTAAAGTGTTGACTATTATCTCCTACTGATAATGGTCTGTACAATTCACATCAATTCTTCTGATGGTTTGGATTAGATTTGTCAAATTATAGGACCTACATGCTTTTCACTTTACCTTAAACGTGGATCATCTTTTCTTTCTCTTCTTTATGAATTGTATTGATTACTAGCCTTTATGATCAAATCTTAGTCTATAGATGTGAGTGGAGCTAATTTAACTTTTGGTAATCTTAATAATAGTAGGCTAGCCATTGTGATCTTTCTTAAATCATCAATGGAGATGAGACTGCCAACATTGAACCTGAGTTTAAATCTACATTGACATATATGGAAAAAATTATAATCAATTCACTAGTAGACTCGCTGATATGGTGTTTTTCCTTGATGAAGTTATGGTAAGATTTTCAATAATTTTTGTGTTTGTTTACCATTTCATTCCTCCTCTCAGGCTAATTAGTATCATTGTTGGGGATTTTAAGCACAAGTAAGGGGATCTCCTTGCCTCTTTGATACGTAACATGGTTGTTCTGAGAAGGATGCAATAGAGCCAACGATCAACTCACTTGAAAATTTGTTGAAGGAATTCGTTTTGCATATTCCAAAAGAATAGAACAAATGTTGTATATGGTTTAGCTTTAGAACAAGGATAGGTTGCTTCTACAAAAGCAAGCCTTGAAGGTTAAGAAGTGCCCAATGCTCACAGTTGGTAATTTTCACTCTCATACATGGTTTTCTTTGTCCCTCAAAATTGTTCATGTTGTTCCCATACTTGTTATTTATGAACTTCAAAATTTAAAAATGATTCTTCTACAATTCTTATGAAATATCAAGACTTGAAGTTTACCTTATTTTTTAATAATTTTGAATTCGTTTGGCACTTATAGAGTTTTTTAATAGTGTGATCCAATTATCATAATGGATTATATCCACCTTATATTGGAGAGCAAGTAATTATATTTGCTTCTAAAGTGACCTCGATTAAAAAAGCATTTAGCTGGGGTTAAAGAAGATGTGAAACCCTGTAAAAAAGTAAGTCATGAAGTGAAGTGGAAGGTGAAAACTTTGCTTCAAGAATTTTAGCACAAGAAAGGTAGAAAGAAAAGGTTGAATTTTGAAATTGGTAGTGGAAGTTCGTTTGTTGGTTTTCGTGATGAGTATGGAATGTTAAAGGTGGTAGTGGTAGTAATGGTAGTGCTAGTGCTAGTGTTCCATCCCAGGCCCAATAAGAAGTGAATGTTTCACTTAGACCTGATGCTAGGAAAAGAAGAAGGCATATGACTAGTTTTTTTTTAATACCAAGAATAACTCTTAGAGCAACTTTCAATTCATAGTGCAATGTAAACAAGAGATACGACTCACAATGTCGATATGGTAGTAGCTAGATGGTGGTATGATATAGGTTCTTCATTTAATGCTTTGTAGTCTTACTATTATTAGCTTATGGTGGATGCAATAGCCTCTTATAGTCCGAGATACAAAGCTCCTTTGATTGATGACTTAAGAGGTAAAATTTTAAGTTATTTAGTTTCTAAAATTAAAAGTTATTTAGCTGAAAGAAGAGTGAATTGGGTTGCTTTCGGGTGTTCAATAATATGTGATGGTTGGACAAATAGGAGACAAGAGCCTATTCTTAATTTTTTTAGTTTATTCTACGAATGGCTCGATGTTTTTGAAGTCTATTGATGCATCTAACCTTATTAGAAATATTGATACTTTATTTGAGATATTTAATCAACTTGTGAGTAAAGTGGGGCCAGAAAACATTGTTGAATTCATTACTGACAACGATTCTACTTATAAAGTGGCAGGAAGAAGATTAAATAATATATATAATTCTTTTTTTGTACTTCTTGTGTTACACATTGCATTGACTTAATACTGGAGAATATAGCGGATCCTAGGTATTTTCTTATTATTGATGAGACTATGTAGAAAGCTAAAAAAATGACCAAGTTCATCTATAATAGTGCATGGGTGTTGAATTTAATGAGAAAGGAATTTACAAATGGTAGGAATTTGTGTCGTCCTAGTGTGACAAGATTTGAAACGAATTTCTTATCACTTTAATGTTTTATTTCGATGAAGAAATAGTTAAGACAAATGTTTACAAGTGATAAGTAATTTGCATCTTAGCATGCTAGGTCTAATGTTGGATTGGAGGTTTTTAGCATTATGCTGGAAGATAGAGAGTTTTATTCTTAATGTCAATTTGTTATATGAGTTTGTGAGCCTTTAATGAGGGTGTTTTGCTTGGCTGATAGTGAAGAAAAGTCAATAATAGGTTTTTTTTTTATGTCATGGAAATGACGAAGGAAGCAATTAAGTCCAATATGAAACATTGGACTTCATTGTACACACCGTATCTTCCAATCATCAATGAGAGATGGGAAAAAACAACTTTCTTCTTCATTGTTTATAGCTGAGGCATTTTTGAATCTTAGTGTATATTTCAGACCGAATTTTACAAAGAAAGCTGAAGATACTAGAGGAATGCTATTCACTATTACAACAATTGTTGGCCATGAAATGATGCAAGATCTCTTAAGCTCACAAATAGAGCTTTATAAGCTATCTTTTGGGATTTTGGATTGTCGAATGTCATTTGACTAAGAGCAAAACTTTCTCTAGGTATTAACTATTTCCTTTTTCTTATTTTTCAAAACTTAATTATCACTTTATTTTGTTTATAACACTAGTTTTGTTATCTTTTGACTTATAGTTTCTTGGTGGGATCAATTTGGAAGTGGTGCTCTAGAATTGCAAAGGTTTTTAATTCAAATTTTAAGTTAATGTATGAGTACAACAGGCTGTAAAGGAAACTAAAGCACATTTGAATTCATCCATTCCAAGAAAAGGAATAGATTAGAGCACAAGAGATTGAATGACTTGATATTCATTCTAAAATTTAAAGCTTCGAGAAAGATATGTTATTATCATTATTAATTTCGGTATAATTTCTTATAATTTTCTAATAATTAAATTTTATTGTTTGATAGGACTCTTAATAGCACAAGTAGTTCAACAGATCCAATTTTTATTAATAATATCAATGTCTTTTTAATTGGGTTTTTAAGGAACCGTGTTTAGTAAATATGGATGACTTGGAAGATAATCTTGGATGGAAAGCATTGACATGTCATTTGATGCATTGAAGTTGAATGATGATGATGACGAGGCCCCTATCAATGATGATGATGATGAGGCTCCTCTTAATGATGATGATTTTGTACCAAATGATAACTGGGGTCAGTGCAGTTATAGCAAGTATGCTTCTTTAGAAGTTTTAGTTTTTCATCTTCTTTTGATTTTACTTATATTTGATGTATATGTTAAATTCTATGTATGTAATATAATTGTAAATGTTTCTGTTTCAAGTTTTACATCTACTTGATTGTTTCCTCATCATGATCTCTTATTGTAAATTATAATAGTTTAAAAGTCAAGGATATTATTTATTCTTTTTATTGGATGTTTTTATATAATTATTATTTATTATTTATTATATGATAACACTGTAATCTTTTTAATACTTTGTATTGTTCTTAATTTTATATTCGTATGATGATGATTGTCTTTTTTTATGTTAATTGTGGTTATTATTTATATGTGAAATATCTAACATTATTGTTATTTCATATTAATTGTAGTTATTATTTATTATTATAATTTTTGCAGACATGGTTGATGTAAACTTATAAAGTATACAATACAAACTGAATAATGTGGCAATGGATTATTTGGCAATTTTTAAAAAGTTCAAGGACTATTTCATGAATTTAAAAAATTACTTTAAACTATACCCAGTATTGACGGTACTAGTATAGTATTGTACCAGAACCTAGTCCAATACCAAGGTCGGTACGGTATTTGCAATATTGAAGTTCTTTGTAGGTTGTGCTAAAGAAAGCAGGAATGATAATGGTATCCAATGAAAAAAATGAGATGATTCCTACGAGAACCATTACTGAGTTGAGAGTATGCATTGATTACATGAAGCTAAATGATGTGACTAGGAAAGACCATTTTCCTTTGCCTTTTATAGATCAAATATTGGAACAACTAGCTAGACACATGTATTGGATGGACTTTCGAGCTATCTTCAAATCCCAATTGTTTTAGAGGATCAAGAGAAAACAACATTCACGTGTCCCTATAGTACTTTCACTTATAGGTTGATGCCTTTTGGAGTATGCAATGCACTTAGTATGTTTGAGATTAGTATGTCTGAGAGGTGCATGATGACAATCTTTGATGATCTGTCAAGGATATAATGGAGGTATTTATGGATGATTTTTTATTTTCAGTGATTCTTTTGATTTATGCCTCCATAATTTTGAAAAAGTGTTAGAGAGATGTGAGAAAACTAATATCTTGTTTAATTAGGAAAAATGTCATTTCATGTAAAAGAGGGCACAATTTTAGGCTATAAAATTTCTCACAGGGGTATTGAGGTCAAGCTAAAATTGAAGTTATAGAGAAATTATCATCCCCTTCCTCGACTAAGGCTATAAGAAGTGTTTTAGAACATGCAGGTTTTTATAAAAGATTTATCAAAGATTTTTTCTAAAATTGTTAATCCTTTAACCAATTTATTTGAGAAGCATATGCCTTTTAAATTTACTTAAGAATGTTTAGAAGCATTTAACATTCTTAAAGAAAAGTTGACTAATGCCCTAATTATGGTTGCACCAAATGGGAATTTACCATTTGAGCTAATGTGTGATGCAAGTGATTTTACAGGAGGTGTGGTACTTGGACAACAAAAGGACAAACACTTCCATCCAATTTATTGTGCTAGCAAGACTTTAGCGAATGCCTAGGAGAATTATACTACGACCAAGAAAGAATTACTAGTAGTGATTTTTGCGTTTGACAAATTTAGATCTTATTTAGTTTTGGCTAAAGTTGTTGTCTATACTCACCATTTCGTATTAAGATGCTTGCTAAGTAAATCGAATGCCAAGTCTAGATTAATAAGATAGATTTTGTTGCTGCAAGAATTTGATTTAGAGATTAAGGATAAGAAGAAGTTGAAAACTTGGCAACAGACCATCTATCTTACCTTAAAAACCCAAAATTGGAAGAGCTAAATGAAAAAGGCATTGAAGACTCATTCCCAGAAGAGCACCTTTATAATTTGGAGGAGTTAAATAAGGCCAAAATCCTAGGGTTTGTAGATATTACAAATTATCTAGGAGTTAAGATCTAACTGGAAGATCTATCTTATTAGTAAAAGAATTTTTTTATTGATTTGAGGGAATGTGTTTACGAAGATTCATTCTTGTTTTATATCTATGTAGATCAAAAAATAAGAAGATGTGTACCTCACTTTAAGGGGTGGAGGATCCTTCAACATTGTCATGCTAGACCCACCGAAGGGCACCATAATGTAAATAGAATGACTCAAAAGATCCTTAAGTCAAGTTTTTGTTTGCAGTTAATTTTTAAAGATACCCAAGGGTATATAGCTTTATGTGACAGATGCCAACAATCAAGTAATATCTCTCACTGAGATGTGATGCCTCAAAATTTTATCCTTATTTATGAAGTGTTTGATATTTAGGGCATTGATTTCATGGATATGTTCCCAACTTTGTTTAGTAATAGATATATCCTAGTAGTTGATGATAATGTTTTTAAATGGGTGGAAGCGTAAGTTTTACCCACAAACAATGCTAAGGTTGTTGTGAGATTTCTTAAAAGTTTATTTTCTTATTTGGGAACACTTAAGGCAATTATTAGTGATAGGGGTATATATTTTTATAATTTGTAACTTGAAAAGATGTTTAAAAAGTATAGAATCAATTATGGGATTGCCACCCTCTATCACCCTCAAACTAGTCGCCAAGCTGAGGTAGCTAGTAGGGATCTAAAAAGAATTTTGGAGAAGACTGTAGAGCATAAGAGAAAAGACTAGTCAACCAAATTAGATGATGCTCTAAGGGCTTATAGAATGAAATATAAAACACTGATTAACACTACACCCTATAGGATGATTTATGGAAAAAAATTTCATCTACCTATTGAATTGGAAAATAAGACATACTAGGCTATCAAATTTATGAATTTTGATCTTTAATACGCAGGTGAGAAGAGCAACTTCCAAATTAGTGAATCGAAAGAATGAAAATTGATGGATTATGAAAATTCCAAAATTTATAAGGAGAGAGCCAAAAATTAACATAACCGGATGATCAAGCAGTCACAATAATTTAAAAAGGTAGATTAAGTTCTCTTATATAATTCTCGCCTAACATTATTTCCTAGTAAGCTTGAGATGGTCTAGCCTTTTATTATGGAAAAAGTATTTCCAAGTCATCCTTATAAAGGTAATTTTAAAGTTAATTGCCATCATTTGAAGTTATATCCTAGAGGTGAACTTGATAATGATACAGAGAATATTAATTTAACCAAGTCACCTTAAGCATGAAAGGTAGGTCAAGCTACCAGCGTTAAACAAGTGCTACTTGAGAGGCAACCTAAGCTTAGGATGTGTTCTTTTCATTATTGTTATTTACATTTCCATGTTTCTTAGTTATTTTTTATCCCTTTTATTTATATTTTGCAAGGATGATTATATCTAATGTCAAATGGATGCCTTATCGAAATCAAAATTTTGTAGTTCTTATTACTCAGGGAAGTACCAATTTCCTACCCTTTCTTACTTTTTAATTATAAGTGCTTACATTGTATACATTGGGGATAATGTACAATTTTAAGTATAGGGAAGGGATTTCTCAAGCTTATTATAATTTTTGTTATTAAATTTTATTAACTGATATTTTGAATTAGTTAGAATTTGTCCAAAAATACTTGAAATCATTATTGATTATTGAATTAAATTAGTATACAAAAGGATGAAAGTTAGAATAAACTTGCTTCTATAAGTCATATTTTTAATATCCACTGAAATAGTTAATTTGAATGAAAATTACATATTATTTACACACATAAGATCCATTTTTGTGAGCTTTTGACTCTAAGAGAAAATACATCAATATTTAAGCTTTTTTATTCTTTCAAGTGTGTTATCATACATAATTGAATAATTCTAGAACCTGCTTTTATTATACATATTGAGGCCACTTCTGTTAATTGGAAGCATTAAAGTGATAAAGGCATATAGATTCAACATTTCTATGGCCTATTTATTGAATTACCCTACCATATTTTATCCCACGAGTAACCCATTTTGAGCCTTATCCTTTTTCATTGATTATAATCACAATATGAGCCTTTACCTTATCTTTCTTGAAGCCTTTTTATTAGTTTGAGCCTTGAAGTTTGAAACTTAAATTTTGAAAAGGTCCAATATTTCCTTAATTGTTGGTACATGATGAATGATTTATTATTTTAAAAAAAGTGTGTAAAAGCCCAGTTATGGTACCAATGGATTTATAGTTGAAGGACCTATATTGTGAAGAAATAAGTTTCTTACAATGTTGTTTTTGTAAATTCCCTTCAATTTTATCATTCTTTTTATTATCTCAATCATTCTTTACCTAAACCCCATGAAAACCTTATATTAAGACCTTTTGATTTTTATTTCTAGTTTATGTATAAGTGGTGGAGATATGATAATATTGCAAGCTTATGATTAAGAATTTTTCTATGTAGTGATTTGAGAGTTTTTACACTTTTTACTCTAAACACTTAAGTGCATTGAGTGAAACCTTTATGAGTGTGCAAAAATTTGTGCTTTTGATTTCAAAAAGTTATCGATTTGACTATTATTGATATTGACTTATAAAGGTTAATTTTAGGATAACTTGATTTTAATTGTATGTTAATTTGATTAATATGGTATGATGATTTAGAGTGTTTATGGACATGTTGAGGTTAATAAGGGATGGATGTTTGTAAGATTGATAATCTACATTATGATTTACTTGAGGACAAGTAAAAGCTTAAGTATGAGGATATTTGATAAATGTTTATTTGATTATAATTATATACCCATATTTAATGTGATTTGCCTGTTATTTGACAGTTTTATAAAATTTTTGATACTTAATCTGCTTCAAGTGAAATTGTAGGTGATATATAATTGCCTTTATGGACCAAAAGGAGAAGAATTCAAATGAAATATTAGCATGGAACGAAGATTTGAAGCAACTTAGACCTACACGATAGTGTATGTTAATATACACGGATGTGTATACTACTCAAGTAAGTCTCTATGTTTGTGTAAAATTATGAATTATGATTTTTTTAGAGATACACGATCACATACACGTTAGTGTATATTGACCGTGTAAATCACAGAAATCTTAGTTTCTATTATAAAAGGATGTGAATGGAGGCAAAGTAAAAGGAGGCATTTTTTTAAAGAGTTTTTTAGTCATAAGAAGCATAGAGAAGCAATAATTCTGATTAGAGGACGAGGAAAATAGGAATAATATGTCATAAGATCTGATAGATAACAACATCCAATCCAACTTGCATGAAGATCCATTAGAAGAAAAAGGGATACTTATAATTATGATTTCTTTGTTTTCTAGTTGTTCTTCTACATATGTGTCTTTGGTTTTGTTTTCTATGAGTATGAACTAAATTTGTTTAGTGCCTAGGTGTGATGAACCTTAAGTTGTGATAACAATATGATTTGATCTTATATTTAATGCAATTTTATTGAGATTCAATTAGAATTAATTACAAAATGTCCCAAACTTTGGTCAATTTTGCAATTATGGCCTAAACTTTAAAAAGTGACAATAAAATGTTCAAACTTTCAATTTTTTAAATTATAGTCTGACGTTAGTTTCTCCACTATGTTTATTGATGTGGCATGCCACATGTCCAGAAACCCTTATTATTAGTACATTTTAGGAGTGGTTAATATTAAAAATCCTAATTAATGATCACTTTAGTAAACGACGTCATTATTTTTAAAATGACCTAACCCCCTTTCTTTTTCAGTTTGCAAAACTTGATTGTGAGCTAACCCAACTGTGAACTCTCACCTCTCACGCCTTTATTTAGTTTGCTCTCTGAATCTCACCCCTTACTTTTCAATTTACCTAATTTGTTTAGTTGTTTGGCTGATGCTCTCACCCTCTTCAATTTCAAATTGTAGCCTCAATGCCTTCAATACTTCTTGAATTGAAGGAAGTTTATTTTTACCTTCTTGATGCACTCAGCTCTTCTCGCATATTCAGAAGCTCATTTTGCCCTTCTCTACGCCCTGAGCCCTTAATAGTAAGCCATATGAAGGTTAGGTTTTTATTACACTTTGTTGTAGGTTTGTTTAATTTTGCAGATCTTGATGCTCATACATAAAATTAGATCCAAGAAATGATGGGTTTATTTAGATTGGCAGGCTTAAAGATGAAATATGCTTTTACATTTAATTTGCAATGAAGCAATTCTTTTTCACATATTGTTTACAAGCAATGTAGTATTTACGCTTATTGATTCAAAGTCAAGAAAATAAAGTGAATAGGTGCATCTTTTGGTGGTAAAGAAGAGGCTTATATTAAAGTATTGAATTTCATTGCATATTTTTGCTTTACCCTTAGTCTTTCATCTTTCGGTTACGCTTATTGATTCAAAGTTAAGGGAATAGAGTGAATAGGTGCATCTTCTGGTGGTAAAGAAGAGGTTTATATTGAAGCATTGAATTTCATTGCATATTTTTGCTTTACCTTGAGTCTTTCATCTTTTGGTATTACTATTTTGCATTCTCATGTTCTCTTAAGATGGCTCCAAATAGTTGATTTGTGGAGATAGAGAATGAATTTCTTGCTTAAGATTTCATTGTCTTCTTTTATCCTTTGATAATGTTTTATCTTTTGTTAGAAGCTCTAGATAATGTAGTTCTTCATGTTTTGCCTTTAGTTTAATCTCTATATTTCTAAAGGTTGTTTTATTCCAAATCTTTATTTCTCTTCTCATGAGCTTTAGTTTAAACACCATACTCTTTTCAACAATTGCATTCAAGATTTTATGCCATTCTTCTTCCAGGAATGACATAAAGTCTTGGTGCTCACCATTCATTAATAAATTGAAAATTCTTTGCTCCTCCTATCACTTCTATAGATGGATTAATCAATAAGCGGTAGTGGTCTAACAGTTGTTTTAGTAATCCAAATGGAGATGACTCATATGTAAGAACACAAAGAGCATAGACAACGCAAAGTATGTAGAATTGAAGTACTTTGAGATTAAAAGATAGGTTGATGTTAAGTATGATTTATTTCTCTTTAGGATTTCTAATTTTCCTAATTTGAGATTTGTTAGTTGTTGCTTCTTTTTTCTTCTTGGAATATTTATCATTTTGTATTTAGTAACACTTTCTCTTTGTAGATGTTAGTAAATTTTGAATTTCATTATGGTGGAGTGTTGGAAAGGCACGATAGTAAATATGTTAGGGGTAAGATTAAAAGGAAGAAGGATATAGCTATAATGAACTTAGCATGCTAGTTCTAAAAGGATTTCGAACATAAATGACATAGAGTAATATCTATGTTTTACAAATTTCCATATGAGTCGATTAGAAGCTTGATGGAGTTAAGCTTAGACTATGATAAGGATATGTTGGCTGTGCTAAAAAAATGGAAGATTTGAATTATCATAATGTTAAAATCTACTACAATCTTGGTTATGAGCATCCTGTAATAGATAATGAAGAATCAGACTCTGATATTCGTAATGAATTTGACGATAATGATGAGGGGTTATTCCAAGTTCAACTAGAGCATGATGAGGACTTCATTGTTAAATAGGATAGTGATTCTAGAGATGAATTAGTCACCAAGGAGTTATTTGCAGCTAATGATGAAGAATATGTTTTTCCGAGAACAAATGCGTAGAGATATGTGAAGACTTTGCTTAGTGGGCTTGAATGCGACAATGTTGTCGATGAGGTTAGAGGTAGTGTATATAATTTCAATGAAGTAGGTGATCTTTCTAAAGATACTGTAACACCCCCAACATATACCTTGGAAGTATTATAGCATGTCTAGGGTGTATTAAGAAGTGAACATAATGAATTAAGTATGTTTAAGTATAGTAAGAGATATAATGGCACTTAATGTAAAGGATATGGGTTAATGGGTAATTTTTTCCGTTTTGGCATGGACATACGTGAAATATGTATGGAAAGTTTTTATATATTTGCTTGGATTTATGAATGTGATGTGAGGGGAATTGATAACAGAATTATTCAATAAGCAAATGGGATGTTTTTGGTTAAATTGGATGTATTTTTGTGTTGCTCTTGCATAATAAGACCGAAGTTAGTTAATTTGGGATATGTACCTCGATGAATGGATAGGTTCCACTAAACAAATTTCTGTAATTTGGCCATATCTTAGCCTATAGACCTCTAAATTCAATAACTTTAATTGCAGATTAAACTAGAGACAACGTCTAAAACTTTCATAAAGGAACCAAAATCTGATTCTGCCTCTAAAAGTGTTAAAGTTCAGTTCTCGCTACTTTCCTTGTTTTCAAACAACCTGTAGTTTTTAGGGTATAACTCTTGATATAATTAACCAAATTGCATGAAATTTATCCCATTAGAAGATTAAGATATAGGGGAATGAAATTAATTGATAAGATTATGGGTCAATATAGGAATTAAAGGAAAAAGAAGGGCCAATAGGCAATTTTCTTAAAGTCAACTCATGGACCAATAAGATTAAAGCATGTGTGCCCAGTAGAATTGTAACACATGGTCCAATAGAATTGTAACACGTGCTTTAATGGGATTGTAACATATGGTCTAATAGGATTATGACATATGGTCTAATGGAAACATGTGTCTAAGACTAGAAAATTCATGAAAAGGCATATGGAAAGGGGAGATAGACAACACTTTGATAGCTTAACTTCAAAATTTTCTCCTCTCCATTTCACCTTATTCATCCCATCATTTTTCACTTAATGATTCAAGCAAAGCCAAAGAGGAAGGGAAGGAAAAGCATTAGAAGAACTACTTTGCCAATTTTAAGGTTTGGGACTCCACTTAGTTAATTTCTATATTTGTGTATAGTTGAATGTGTAAAAAGATTCATTTGGATGTGGCATGGTTTATGGGATGATTCTATGGTGCTATTTTGGTGTTATCTTGTATAGAATTGCTTGAATATGACAAGAGATTATTGTGTAGTGGAATTATGTCTAGATATTAAACCAGTCACATTATTTAGGTCATAAATTAGCCTATAAACCTCTAAATGTGGTGATTTTAGTTTCATATGAAAAGTAAAACATATAAATAGAAATTTATAAAGGAGAATCTAATTTAATTTTGGGTTTATGATGTTGGAAACTGGGATAGAAAATGGTGGCCTGATGTTGCCCTTATTTTGGAGTAGCGTGTGATATTTGGTCTATAGCTCATGTGTTAGAAATCTAAATGGCCTGATATTTAATGTTTTGGAAACTAGAGACATAGATGGACAAATTTCTAGAAGACCATAAAACCAGGTTCTGACTTTTTCTACACAAATGTTAAGGAACAACTAGACTCCATCACATGATTTGTTCCTCGAATGATAGCTTGCCTATTTTTAAACCACTTTGGGTTTTAGCTTAAATTGCATTGTTTTGAGTTTGTTTTCGTTTCCAATTTTTACTAAATCTTATCTACCCTTTTAAATGTGTATAAAACTTTTCAAATGCCTAGAAATAAATTACGTACGACTTACCACATGTGCATTAGGAAACTGAACATTAGAATATAAAATTGATTCCAAAGAAAATTTACATGTACATAAATGAATTGTATGCATATTCATTACTCACATGTGTATAGTATGATTATACAAGCATGATTTTGATACCTTTCTAATAGTGGTAAGCCATAACTTGTAATATCCCATCACCGATGGGATAGATAAAATAGTAAATTTAGATCGGGTTGTGATTTTGTGCACAAGATTGTACATGCACTCGTGACAATTCCCAGCTTTTGTGTCTTTGTGAAAAATGTGAAATTGTGTGGTTGGAAAAAAAACTGAATTGGAGTGATATATGTGAATTCTGCCTAAAATTGCAAAGTGGGTATCGATGAGATTTCCGGTACTGTAAATGACTGTACAATTGACACTCCAATTAAAGACATGATTTAGGAATTTTGTTTTA
>JANIJH010001779.1:0-13059 GCA_024520975.1 Erythroxylum areolatum | reverse complement strand
AGAAAAGGGAGAAAAGAAGAAGAAGAGAAGATCAAGCTAGGGTTTTGGAGATCTTGAAGATTTTGAAGACATTGAAGCTTCAATAAGTAAGTTATGCTTTAAATTTCATGGGTATGGTTAAATGAAACTCAAATGAAGTTGATTATGTGTGGGAATTTGTGGATGAATAATAGAGGAAAATGTTTTAATCTTTAGGGTTAATGATCAAAGATAGATTATGATGTATTTATGAATGATTTTGGGTTGAAATGGAGTTGAATATGAAGTAAAAATGATGGTTGAGGTTTAAGATGTGTTAGTTGTAGATGTTGGAAGTAAAAATCTGGAAAAATAAAGTGTTTTGCACATGTTTCTATCAAAGTTCACCGCGTCCAACTCTCCTTGGTTCGTCGCGGCCAACTTGATGGATAATGTTTGCCGCGGCATACTTTGACATTTTGGGCAAAATTTTCTTTTTTGGAAAAGTTCACCATGGTGAACTTTCTAACACCGAGTATACTCTAGTATTTTGAGCATAACGTTTTGTGTACTTATCTAAATGAAGTGATTTTTAATTTCAAATAAACTATAGGCATAGGGATACAAGTTTTGTGAAGAAAGGAAGTTTAAATTCAGTCTCTAAGGATGTCAATTTTTGGAAGGAAGTTGAGAATAGAATATTGTTTCAATATAAGAGCAATATGAAAATGTTTGGAGTGTAACTTTCTGATTTCTAAACTAAATTGAATGATTTTGATGTCATCGGAAACTTAAGACAATGGGAAGTGTTTTTCTAGAAGAAAGTGTTAGCAAATTCCTTTATTAACCCAATCACAATGATCATGGAAAAGTTGACTTGAAAGTCTAGATTTTGAAAGGGTTATAGTCAATTTTAGCACTTTTGATTATTGAAGCCTTATGAATTTCCTTTGAATGTTGTTTGAATGAGAACTTGGCTTGTTATAAGAAACCAAGAAAGCCCAATCTAAGAGCAAGAGGAAAGACAACATTGAGCTTGGATTGTCAAGCGAAATTAGGTGGGTAATATATTTATGGTTATTGTGTAATATGGGCAAGTTTGTCTTATGGGTGAATATATGCTAAAGTGCTTGAATTGAATGCCTATGTATTGTATGTTAACTTATTTGATAATGACTTTTTGTGAATGTTGAAAATGCGTTATGATTTATGAATTATGATTAAGTTATGCCATTGAAACATGTCATGGCATTTTGTATAAAGGAAAAGATAGAAAAGCATGACAGTATGAGCATATGATAAAACGATTATGTGCTTCTATTTGGGCGAGAGTGGAACCAATATGTTTGTCACGTGCACATTGACAAAGGCCTTCTCCAGGCTGCCTGCTTGTGACATATAAGCTCTAAAAAATGGACTTATTTTGTTCATGGTGTAAACTTCAGTTTCTCCATTCTGTTTCCATGGAACCCTCGAGCTATTTGTTTGTGCATTGCATCTCTAAATTGTCAAGTATGATACATAATTGAATGTTATATTTTGATGCTTAAATGTAAATGGTTTGTTTTAAGTGATAACATCCTTGACTGTAAAAATTTGAGTTAGAATTTGTGGATGGTTGACTTGCTAGCTAAAATGAGTTAAAGATGTATATGAATGAATATATATATATATGTTGAATTGTATAGATCGTTGCCAATGGCTATAAATGTATAAGCCACTGAGATTCGTTGCTCACCTCATTACCTCCCACTTCGCAGGTGTAGAAAAAGCATAACAAGAGAATTGTGAACCTTGTAAGGTAATTGGCAACTCCGAGATAGTTACATTTATTATTTAAGTTAGTTTAGAAACTTTGGTATTCAAGATCATATTAACCATAAGCATTCAATTGTATCATGTTCATTTGTATTATGTAATCAGCCAATAGTGTGGCTTTTAATATGTAAATAAAGTTGTTCAAACTCTTTTGCTTTAGTAATTAAATGATGAATTAAAGAAGTTTCGTTTGTATTTTTTTCGTAGTTAATTTATTTGTTGAAAAGGGTTATATTGAAAGAATTGCATAAATGTATGTACGTTTTGTGTAATATGATGGTGGTCTAGGTTTTGTCCGAAGGTTTAACCGTGATGAGGTTTAGAGTATGCCGCGGTGAACCTTCACCAAAGGATTTCTGTGCTAAATTTGGTGACTTCGCCACGGCAATGCAAACACTTTCGTCATGGTGAACTACAAGAGGAGACTTCGCCGCGACGAACTCGCCACTACTGAAGCTAAAATTTTCTAAAGTTTGAAATTTTTTGGGAAATCAGAGCCTCGTAATATGTGCCGTAACTCAGACTCTAGCACTGTTTGGTATCAAAAGCAATTGTTGGACTCCGAAAACAGGGTGCAAGTTATGACATGTGTGAATCTTGTTTATTAGGCAAGATGACTAAGTTACCCTTTAACAGAAATGGTGAACGAGCGACTGGAGTATTAGACCTAATACATTCAGATGTATGTGGTCCGACGTCTATCCATGCCATAAGTGGTTTTCTTTACTTCATTACCTTTACCAATGATTATTCTTGATATGGGTATCTGTATCTGATGAGATACAATCCTGATGCATTTGATCTGATTTAGGAAAGGTATCAAGACACTACGATCCGATCGAGGTGGGGAATATCTAGACCAATAATTTTTAGATTATCTCAGAGATAATGGGTTTTATCTCAATGGACTCCACCTTACACACCACAACACAATGGTATGGCAAAAAAGGAGAAATCAAACCTTATTAGACAGGGTATTGTAGATGATAGGGTTTGCAAATTTACCAAAAACCTTTTGAGGGTGTGCACTCAAGACAACTGTTTATTTGCTAAACAGAGTTCCATCAAAGACAGTTGATGTTACTCCATATGAGATGTGGACTAACAAAAAACTCTATCTTTCACATTTGAAAGTTTGGGGATGTCCGACTTATGTGAAGTGAATACAGTCAGATCTTGATGCAAAGTCTAACAAGTGTTTGTTTGTAGGATATCCTAAAGAAACAATAGGATATCAAGTTCAACTTGTTGAGGAACAAAAAGTGTTTGTTTCAAAGCATGTTGTCTTTTTAGAGAAAGAGTTTGTTTTAAAAGAAGACAGTGGGAGCAAAATTGAACTTGAAGAAGTTCAAGATGCTCGAATAGGCACGAATCAACTGCATGAACCTGAGACTATGACTCGTACAGATGAAGCAACAGTTTAAGCTTCTTCAACACAGGGAGTTTGTAAGTCATGTAGGATACGCTCTATTCTTGAGAGATATGGATTTCTCGTGATTGAACAAAATGACGTACTGCTAATAGAAGTTAGTGACCTACTACTTATGAAGAGGTTCTGAATAGTTCAGAGTTTGAGAAATGGCTTAGTGCATAAATGCATAAATGGATTCTATGTATGAAAACCAAGTATGGACTTTGATTAAGACACCTGAAGGAATAAAACCCATAGGGTGTAAATGGGTTTTCAAAAAGAAAACTGACATGGATGGTAATGTGATTACCTATAAAGCAAGGCTTGTGGCCAAAGGTTTCCATCAAAGATAAGGAATAAACTATGACGAGACCTTCAGCCCAGTAGCAATGCTTAAATCCATTATGATACTCTTAGCCATTGCCGCTTATTATGATTATAAGATATGGCAAATAGATGTGAAGACAGCTTTCCTAAATGAAAATCTAGCCGAGGATGTGTATATGACACAACCAGAGGGCTTCATCTCCTAATATGGTGAAAAGGTATGCAAGGTTTAGAAATCCATCTATGGATTGAAACAAGCATCCAGGAGTTGAAATATCCTTTTTGATAACATAATCAAAGTGTTTGGTTTCTTACGAAATCCGAATAAACCCTTTGTTTATAATAAATTTAGTGAGAGTGCAATCATATTCCTTGTGCTATATGTAGAAGACATATTATTACAAGGAAATGATGTCTCTATGCTACAATCTGTCAAGATTTGGTTGTCCAAATAATTTGCCAGGAAAGGTCTCGATGAAGCAACTTATTATCCTCGGGATAAGGATTTATATAGATAGATCAAAAAGGTTACTTGGTCTTTCACAATCAATGTACATAGACAATGTAACATCCCGTCACCGATGGGACAGGTATATGGGTAATTTGGAATGGGTTAGGCTTGTGCATTCATATTTCGGCATGCACATTCATTATTTAGCCTCTATATTTATAGATAAATGATCATTGTTACATAAGCATATGAGTGTACATGCATGTATAACATATTCCCGATATATTTGTGTATAGTGGAAATTTTGTGATAATTGTGTAGATTGTGCTTTGAAAATTGAATTGGAGTGAAAAATGAGATCTAGGGGTTTGAAATATGGAATTGGAGTGTATGATCATGTGTTTTTTATTTATGAGAATTTTTAGAAATTTTTCTAGAATTTTCGAAATAATAGGTCCGGACCGAAAAAATGACCAAATGGCTGATAAATTGGATTTTCAGTTTCGAAAATGACTGGCCAATGGCACGGGAAAATTAGAGTTATAATTTTAGGATTTATTGCTTAGAGCCATTGGAATTTGGGAGAAATTAGAATAAGAAATTAGATTTAGGCTTAATGGATTGGACAAGTGGCAAGTGACCTAAGTCAGTTGTCAAACATGCCTTAAGCCTCATTTAGTTAGATTTAAACCCTATATTGGTGTCTTGCACGATGCTTTCTCCCTTTTGAAAGAAAATTGGCTTTCCTCTTTATCTTCTTCTCTTCTCCTTCTTCGTGGATCACCTTCCTTGCTACTTTCCTCTTGTTTCTTCTTGCTTAATTGCTTCCTTCTTCAGCTGTAAGCTATCCTTAAGCTTTGTGAGGTTGAAGATGATGATGGGTGTGAAAATGGGTGATCACCGCGGGAGTTGCTTAAGTTAGGGGATTGGAGTATTTTGAGAAATTTGAAAATTAATCAAGTAAGTTCTTGCTCTTCTTGCTATAGGTAGTTTGATTTGATGATTAATTAGAGTTTTTGAAGGTTGAGATATGTATATGTTTTGGATGATATTAATTGATACCTATATCTTGTTTTTGTATTTGGGAGTTGAGGGAAAATTGATATTTGGTGAATTAAAGGTTAGGGGTAAGTTGTTTGGAGTGTATTAAGTTGTTTTGGAGTCTTTTAAAGGAGGATAGATGGATTAAAATTTGACAGAAGAGGAAAATCTGGGTTTCGGGCGTGTTTCTGGGATTGCACGTCGCGACGTACTCATCGCACGCCGTGGCGCAGAATTTTCTTTTCGCAACACCGCAGCGAGTGCAAAGACGCACGTCGCGGCGAGCGTAAGCGGGCACACTGCGGTGCGGGCCAGCGCACATGCCGCGGCGTGTGCAAGGGCTCTCGCTGCGGCGAGCAAGTTTGCACCGAGGCGAGGACTCTATTTCTTCGGTAGTGATTTGGTTCCTAAGTTTTGATGTATAAGTCTTAATGAATTGGTTCTTGATTGATTGCAATTTAGAGACTAAGAACTACAAATTTATAAGAATGGAAGTTATGAATCAATCTCGAAAGTTCTCGAATTTGGATGGCATTTCAGTAGAAACTAGATTTGTCTATATGAGGATAATTCCCATATGTTGGAGTTTAACTTTTGGAGTGATGAACTTAGTTAAATGAGTTCTATCTTTTAGAGAAAAAGAGTTGAGATGGAGAGATTTGGGAATAGTACCGGGAATGTCATGAACATGTATAGTACGCAATTTAATCTGGATGTGTATTATAGACTATTGCGATTGTGAACTTGGTAATGTTTTTATATTCTGATTGTTTTAGAGGCTCTTGTGGAGCGTCGATCCTCCGACGTGGCTGAGACTTGCCGGCATTAGCTCGGAAGTTAATTGGTGAGTAACCTAGTTGGTTCCTCAATCTTTATGTGTTTAAAATTATGTACTTATGCCATGCGGAGATGAATGGAGGGCTTATGTGTGTTTGATTATGATTGGTTCCGGACCATAGGTGTCCGAAGCATTGGGTACTTGATATCGATATGTAAATTGTGTGTTAATTTGTAACTACTTGTTTCTAATGTGATTTGGGACATGTGGTATTACTTTGTGATGCTACTACTGTGAATTGAGACATGTGCATTCCATGCATAAAGGCATGTTCAGATAATGACAGTTGTGACCGGAGCAGCCACCGAGAGCTTAAAGCTCAACGAATCAGGGCCTCGAGCCCACCGTATTTCAGAGCCTTAGGTTCAACGTTTAACGTGCTCATTTTTGTGACAGTACAATGCGCCCATTTTGGGACAGTTCAGGCGCACGGTCACAACACCGTAATAAAATAGGAAGTGTTACATGTGCATTGCATATACATACGATTGAATATGGACTGAGTGAAAGGCGAAATGCCTTATATTTGTGAAATGATATTTCACGTGGTATTTCTGGATATGATACTATGCGGTATTATGTGAATTGTTTATATATGCATGAGTTGAGTGAAAAATCGATGATGGTTTCTCACTGAGTTCGCAAACTCACCCAACATTGCAAATATTTTTCAGGACAGAGATAGTAGACTCCTAGCTCCAAAGAGAGAGACTTTTCCTGCCTTGTAGATCGTGTTGGCAAGAGAAGTTATGGCACAAAGGTCGGTCAGTTGGGACTTTTGGGGATGAACTAGTTAGGAGTTCATTTTAGTTTTCTTTTGAGTATTGTATAGACAGTGGTCAATGACAAAAATTGTGTAATTATGGTTTCAATGGAATGAAATGAGAAAGTACTTTGGTTTTTAAGAATAGTGATTATTATGGATTGATGCTTTATATTATTGATGCCATGTGGCGTATTGTAGGGTTTGCTCGTAGTGCACCCTTATCGTAGGTTATGTATCAGAACGACCTACGGGCGTCCCGGTGTGTACCCTATGGTAAGGGGGTGCTACAGACAAGAAGCTAAAGAAGTTTAGCATGGAGCAGTCCAAAAGAGGGTATCTTCCCATGACTCATGGAATAACACTCTCAAAATCTATGTGCCCTAAGACACAAGATGAGAGGATGAGCATGAATATGATCCCGTATGCATCTGCAGTAGGATGTATCACGTACGCTATGTTATGTATGAGACTCAATGTATTGTATGCTCAAAGTGTTACAAGTAAATACTAATCAGATCATGCTGAGGATCACTAGGTGGCTGTCAAGAACATCCTCAAGTACTTTTGAAAGACTAAGGATGTTTTCTTGATATATGGGGATGGAAATCTGAAAGTGAGCGAGCATATAGATGTCAGTTTTCAATTTGACAAGGATGATTCCAAATCCAAATCAGGTTATATATTCACTGAACGACGGGGTGGTCTATTGGAAGAGTTTCAAGCAAGGGATGACTACCGATTCAATAATCGAGGCAGAGTGCATTATGGTTTTAGATGCAGTAAAGGAATCAGTTTGGATTAAAAGTTTCATTACTGAACTTGGTGTGGTTCCTAGCAGTGAGGGGCCTATATTGTTGTATTGTGTCAATTGTGTAGGTGAAGGAACCAAGGCCTCATCAATAGTCTAGACACGTACTCCACAGATATCATCTGATCAGGAAGATCATTGTTCAAGGTGATGTACAGATAGAGAGAATTCCCACTGAGCATAATATTGCTGATCCATTGACGAAGCCATTTTCATATAATAGCTTTCATTCTTATGTATTCACCTGTGGTATTAAATACCAAGGCAATTGGCTTTAGGTCAAGTGGGAGATTTGTTAGAGTAGTGCCTTAAAGGCAACTGCCTTTAACACATTTTGTACAAAGTTGTGTACAGTCTTTATTTTCAGTAATAAAGAAAGGCAAATTTCATTAATTTGGTATTCATTATTTATAAATTAAAATTGATCTATAAGCAAATTAATGAAGTTTATGATATATGACATAATATGAAGGAAATTATGATGTGATCATACCATTGAGATTCCTATCATGTGTAATTATATCAGTAACTAAATTATCCCTAGGCATAAGATTAATAAGACTGGACATCGTTAATCCAGATAGACTAGCACATGTCAAACTCCTTGATTTGATCAAGCAATAGAACTCAGAAACTATAAACATGAAACATTTAGAGTTGAGATGTAGATGCTTACTAGAGGTAGTAAGTACATTGGATAACCTACCATGAGATGATCTCATGGATGTCCTATTCTAATGTCATTGATAATCTAATCATAGTAATGGCGTAAGTATCCTTAAACTTGAGATACTCAAGGATATCTTGGATACTGATTATGTGCTTTGACTCCATTCCTTGTTATCTTGTAGAGGCCACTCATAGGGTGGTGATTGGATACATCTTGAGGTATTCGAAGGTAATTGTATAGTCAACAAAGGATTCACCACTTCTGTGATAGCAAAAGATGATACCCATGGTCTCTTATCAGGGCCATTACCTGGAAATCTCTAGCCAAAGTACATGTATCATGAAGAATGTCTTTATTGACATACAGAGTAATGAGTCCTAGGACGAGAATTAATATCACTTAGGCTAGATTTAATGTAGTTAGTCTAGTGAGACACTTTGTCCATATTCATAACCAAGTGGGGTGACATGGTGAAAGGATGAATTACATAACAATTATCTATAGGCAGGTTCGTGATGTGCACGGGTTCATTCATCAAATCACTTTGTAATATCCCATCACCAGTGGGAGGCTAGAATAGTAAACATGAGTGATTAATGAGACCTTAGAAATGCATTTTTCATGATCATGCATAATATGGCATATAAATACACATGAATAGTGAAAGTTTTGCACATGAAAATAATTGTACATACATTCATGAATGATTCCGGGTATAATTGGATTGAGCTGAGATTTTTGGGAATTTTCAGAACTTTGAATTTTATTTATATCGGAAATTTTATTGATTAGTAGAATTGTTGTAATTTTATAATTTTGGTGAATTTAGGAATAATTTCAGAAACTATGAATTTTAGGGAAAATAGGAAAAAGGAATCAAAAGAATATTGGAGATAATTGTATTGTAAAGATGAGAGTTGAAGAAATTAGTACAAAGGGGACTTGGTTAGAGCTTAGACATTAGGAAAGTGACAAGTGTCACTAACTTAGTTGAGTGGCTTTGGTAAATTCTTAGAAGTAAGTTATAGTATCTAAAAGTTAAAAAGGGGCTTTTGAGCTCATTAAGGGTAGAAATGGAAGAAATAAATGTAGTCTTGCTTTTTAAGAAGGGGGAAACATGAATTGAGAGAGAGAAAGAGAAGTTAAGAAAGAATAAGAAAAGAATTTCAGTGGTTGAGAGAAAAGAAAAGAGTTAAGCTAGGGTTTCAGCATTCCTTAGCCTTGAGAGAGGTTTTGAAGTGTGTCAAGAAGAGAAAAAGGAAGAGGGAGAGAAGAGCTTCAAATTGAGCGAAAGATCTCTTCATTTGGTGAAGAATCAAAGTAAGATCATTTGAATCTTTTCGAATTTTTGGAAGAGTTTTAGATCATAGAGTCAGGAAATACATTGGTTTAGGTATTCTAGAATCAATTTTAGTGATTAGGTATTGTGGGATTTTTCTATTTGAAAACCCCATTGAGTTAAGGTTTGAGAGTTGAATGAAGTCAAATTGGTGACTGAATGGTTATACTCAGGATTTTCAAAATTTTCGCAGTACAAAATTTCAAGTCTTCCTTAGGGGTAAATTTATTGCTCCGGATTCAGCGCAAATTTTGGTTTAATCTAGGTGAAATTAGACAAATTTGTATTTGGAAAGTTGTAGCTTATTTTTCTATCTTTCCAACGATATATAATATGAAATTTTTGGACATCGGAGTCGAAAGTTATGGTCCTTATGAGTGGAGATGCTCAGGAGTATAATCTACTTCGTCTTAAGATTCACTTCCTCTTAAGTTGACTCTACTTCATCTTAAGTTGACTCTGCTTCATCTTAAGAGTCACTTCATCTTAAGTTAACTCTACTTCGTCTTAAGTTGACTCTGCTTCTTCTTAAGAGTCACTTCATCTTAAGTTGACTCTGCTTAGTCTTAAGAGTCACTTCGTCTTAAGTTGACTCTATTTCGTCTTAAGTTGACTCTGCTTCATTTTAAGAGTCACTTCATCTTAATTTGACTATATTTTGTCTTAAATTGAATCTGCTTCGTCTTAAGAGTCACTTCGTCTTAAGTTGACTCTACTTCATCTTAAGTTAACCATCTGTTTCTTCTTAGGTTGACTTTTTGCTTCGTCTTATGTTGACTAAAACTTATTCTGGTCCAATTTTGACACCTTATATGATAGAATTTATCCTCTAGGTCTCCTAAAAGTTGTATATCTCGAAGTCCTATTCAAAATCGTCTAAAGAGCACGTTGATCTGATACTTATAGCGAAAGTTATGCTAGTTTCCCCGAAATAGGTTCAATATGATTAAAGACAGAACCTTGTTTGATTATTGAAACATTAACTCTGTTATTCGATCTCCAAATGGAGTGATTCTTAGACCAATAGATTTCTAACACATATCTCTACCTCTACAAGAAAATCGGCAGCCTTATTAATTGATTTGAAAAAGTTTGATTGAAGGAAAGTGAGGGAATCTGTTGGAATAATATGAACTACTATGATTTCATTGAACATGCTCTGGTATTTTGGTTATATTTTGATCTATACATATCCAAAAGAGATGATTTTTGATTTGGAGTAAACTAAAGATATAGATTTATAAATTATCCAAAGAAGTCAAGTTATGATTCAGTCTTTAAGATTGCTAATTTCTAGATGTAAGTTGTGCATAGTACATTGTTTTTTTAATATGAATAGTTCGAAAATGTTTGAGATATAACTTCCAAATTAGTAAACTAAATTGAGTGATCTTGGTGTCAATAGAAGCATAAGACATAGATAAACACATTTCTATAAGCGAGTGTGACCAAACTACATCAGTTTTGCTTTCTAATTAAATGTGAACAGTAGACCTCAAAGTGTGACTTGGAAAAATCTGAAGGGAGTCAATGAGAAAGGAATAAAGATTTTAATGGTCTTAGTGAGGCATAAACCGAAGTATAAGTTACACTTAGATGAGTTTTGTTATGAGAATGATTTTGTGATGAAATTGATAGAATGATACCCGGGATTGTCATGAGCATACATTATACATATTTCATTTCATATCTATGCATTATTAAACACTTATGATTGTGCAAATTGTGATATGTGTATGTTTTACATAACATAGAGGAAAAAATTGAGCACCATCCTCCAGACGTTGCTAGGACTTAGAGGAAATAGCTTCTGGAGCAAATTGTGAGTAGCCTAGACGGTTTCTCTCAATTTTTATTTGCTTAAATTATGCATGAATGATAAATAAATGTGAAATGAATGCGTTTGATTGTGTTGATTACGAACAGAAGGTACGAGGATTGTGAATCTGCAATGTATATTGAAGTGTTTCTTGAAAGTGAATGTAAAGACCTAAGTGCTTTATAATGTGAGTGATTGTGGTACATGCATTCCATTCATGAATGCACAATCAGATAATGGCAGTTGTAACCAGAGTAGCCACCGATCAGAGCTTAAAGCTAAACAAGTGAAAAGAGCCTTGAGCTCAAACAGTGATGAAGAGCCTAAGGCTCACTATATATAATGAGAGTTATATCCTTATCGGATAAGGGACAATTATTAATGAGCCCGGTATCCAAAATAGATATCGGACAGTTTAGGCACTCGATCAAAACAACGTAATAAATGGAAAGTGTCTCATGAGTTTTTCATATGCATTTATATCAATTATGTTTGATTAATTGAAATACCGAAATTGCCTATGCTCAAGTGAAAAAGTGATGTTTATGTAAAGTGCAATTTTATGAAAATATATTTTATGTGAAATGTTGTGTTGTATGGATTAAGTGAACCATCGATGATAGTTACCTCATTGAGTTCACAAAACTCACCAAAATTGCAATGTTGTCTTTTCAGGATCGAGAGATGACTCTAGATACTAAGAAGCTCTACCAGTCGTGTAGATTGTGGTTTGGCAAAAGAAGTCATGGCTCAAAGGTCGGTCAATTGGATTTTGGGAACAGATTAGATAGAATTTGTATATTTTTCTCTTTCATGTAGTACTTTTGTACTAGGTTTTAATGATGTACATATGGTAAGTATTGAAAGATACAATGTAGAGTTTCAGTTTTGTGAAGTGAAATGAGGAAAAAATTAGTTTTAAAATATTGTGATCTTCTTATGATGCCTTATAAGTGAATAATGATATGATGCCATGTGAAGTGAGTGTAGTGATTGAACGTGACTCGCTCTTATCGTAGGATATATATCAAAATGACGTTCGGGCATCCCAGTTTGTACCATATGGTAAGGGGGCGCTACATTTAGGTGGTATCAGAGCTTGGTTTGGTATCTGTTGGGATATATAGAATGTTAAGCATGAACTATCATGACAAATGCGGATAATGATTGAAGTTATTGTTTTTTATAAGTCATCTGCTCTAGGTGATCAGATTGATCAACCAACTGACCAAGGATCGCTAGGAGCCACTAGGGAGTCCTCGATACCTCAATCTGAGGAGATGCCTCCTAGAGTTCCCGAAAGAAGGGATAGGAGGTATGATAGGCTGCAAAAGTAGGGAGTTGTGTGTTAAGTCAAAATGACTTTACTGAGATATGATTTTGATGTACAACAAAGAGAAAAATAAAAGAAGTGAGAAACACAAAAGCAGACGCAGACGTAGACGCAGACGCGAATTAAAATACAGACGCAGATGCAAAAGTAGAAGCAGACGCAGATGAAGAATAAAACACAGACGCAGACGCAGAAGTGAGAAAAACAGACACAGACGCAGACGCAAAAGTGGGAAAAACAGACGCAGACGCGAATTGAAATACAGACGCAGACACAAAATGAAAAGCAGACGAAGACGTAAAATGAAATACAGACGTAGACGCAAAAGTAGAAGCAGACGCAGACGGAGAATAATAAACAGACGCAGAATAGAAAGAAGGAAGAAAAAGCAGACGCAAAAGTAAGTTCGAGTTAGTTACAGAACTCAACTGATTAACCGTTTCTTTGAAGATTCAAGAAACAAGATTAAAGAAGCAGTTG
>JANIJH010001730.1:0-13062 GCA_024520975.1 Erythroxylum areolatum | reverse complement strand
AACAAAATTAACTTTAAAACTAAATGAGAGAACAACATGATGAAATTTTGGTAACATTGATAGTGATTAAAGAAAATTGAGAATAAATCTTGCATAGAGTATTGTTTGAGAAGAAAAACTATGGCAGAAGTGTATCTGAATCTATGAGCGAGAAATGGAATAGTTCCGACAAAGAAAAAAAGAGTTATAGGGAACACAATCTTCTTATTTATAGGAACGGTATGTAGGATCTGGGGAGCCTACTTTCTTGGGAGATATTCATCATGGATCTAATAAGGGAAAATACTCTTGGGTTTAATTCTACACTTCAACCCAAAACCCTAAGGCATTAGGTTTACGGGTCCTTTCCATTTATATGTCCATCAATAATTCCATCTCTTTTTAATGTGAAATTTCTATTTACACTTGACATCCCAACAATCTCCCCCTCAAGTGTGAACTTCCACATTGGGCTTGGGCTCTGTCTTGAGAAAAAGCCTTTTTCTTAGTAGCTCGATTATATGGCATCACCAAGAGCCCTTCTACTCCACTGGTCTGGGCCCACTAGGAGTCACTTTGCTCTTCTTCATTAGGAGGCAATTAGGAGATCCAACTACCGTCTCCATACTCGTCCCTTGCTGAACCATCGACTCTAATGCCACTTATAGGATTTGAGGAGTCCACTTTCATGGGAGATCTTCATCATGGATCTAGTGAGGGAACATACTCATGGGCAGGCTTTGACACCACACTTTAACCTAAAACCTTAAGGCATTAGGATTATAGGTCCTTTCTGTTAGAGAAGTGCTCAAAAGGTAATCACTTTAACACTTATTGTACAAATCTTTTTGATTAATAAAAAGGCTTTTTCGTTTATTTGATGTTCATGTTCTTTACGAACTAAAAGTGATCTTAAATCGAATAAATGAAGTCCTTGATAGATTACATATCATGAAGGAAATCATGATGAGAGAATGATAATGAGATTCCTATCGTATGTAATTATGTTAGTATCTAAATTATCCCTAATCATAGGATTAATGAGATGGGACATTATTAATTTGTACAAACTAGCACATGTTATACTTATTGATTAGATCAAGTAGTGGATCTCATAAGCTATAAGTATGAGTTGTTTAGAGTTAACATATGGATGTTTGCTAAGAGTATTAAGTACATTTGATGAGCTTCCATGAGACAATCATATGGATAATCTATTCTAATGTCAATGATAGTCTCATCATAGCAATGGTGCAAATATCCTTAGACTTGAGGTGCTCAAGGATATCTTGGATACTAATCATGTACTTTGACTTTATTCCTCGTTACCTCTTAGAAGTTGCTTATAGGGTGGTGATTGGGTACAAATTGAGGTATTTAAAGGTAATTGAGTAACCAATAAAGGATTCACCACTCCTGATAGAAGGAGATGATACCCACGACCTCTTGTTGGGGTCATTACTCGAGAATCTCTGGCTAGAGTGGAAATGTCATGAAAATAGTCTTAAGTGACATATCCAATTGACTAATGAGCCTCGGGGACAAGAAATAACATCATCTGGGCTAGATGTGACGTAGTCAGTTTAGTGGGAGTTAATGTATTAACCATACTCTGAACCAAGGGGAGTATAGATGGTGAAAGGATAAACTGCACGAGAACATTGTCTATAGAAGGTTTCGTAGTCAAACCACTGACTTTTTGGTCAATTGGGGTCATGATGTGTTGCTAGATACTGCTCATGACTTGCTTGAATTAAGTGTTAATTCAGGTGATCAATATAACTAAAAACCTAACGTGCTGAATATGCAAAAAATGAGTAAAATAGTTTTGAATGGGGATCCAAGATATGAGAGATGCATGACTACGCTACACAAGTATGGTAGTTTAGGGTCATTTGATTGTAAATTATATGACACATGTGAATCTTGCTTATTAGGAAAGATGACAAAATTACCTTTTAATAAGCAAGATGACGAAATTACCCTTTAAAGAAGGGGTGGAAGTTTCATGTTAAATTATGTGGGATTAAAAACCACTTAATTCCCACTAACTCTCCATTAATGTTGGGGTTAGAGGAAGGCCAAAAGGTATAAGAAACATCAATTTTTGTGTAAGTGTTGTGTGAAAACAAGAGATTTTTGGTGAAGTGTTCATCATCTTTTCTCACTCTTTATAAACACTCTCTCAAAGAATACATCACAAAGCTAGCACTTTGTGTGTGTTCTAGCCATTCTTCTTAAGAGGTTTCGGGCTTCACTCTTTGCGTAGATATCATTAGAGATGTCCTCCTTTGTTCATTGTGATTTATGACAACCCAAAGAGGTGAAGACAACGAAGGACAAAGGAGATTGTAAGGTACACATTTTAAGTTCATGTTTTGTTAAAGTTACATCTAATGGCACTTGAAAGTTCTTGGCTTTTTGGCTTTTTTTATATTTCCGCCACTATTTTCTATTTTTGATGCATATGATGCAAGATCAAAACCCAACAATGGTATCAGAGCCATCTTGTGCCTATTAGATGTAGTTTCTATGACATGTGCAATAGGATTGCATGGTTGTGATAGTTGAGGTTCTATGCTTAGAAAATTCGAAATTAAATTATGAAAAAAACTTTTCATGATTTTCTTTCACTGGTTTACTCATGAGATGTTTTTAGATGGTTTTCTTGATTGAAAATTGATTTTAATGTGATTAAAATATTTATTTTTTAATTTTATACAATATGTATGAAAACTGTTTTCTTGCAGAACATATGATGTTAGTTATCTAAATTATTGAGGTTGAACATGTTTTTTCTTGGAATTTGATTCTAGAAAAATTGTGTAAACATATTTAGAATGTGTTTAATCCTCTCGAAATTTTACATAATTAATTAAATTGTTTTAATGAATTTTATAATTAACTAAAATTATTTTAATTAAAATTTCAAACATTAAGCATATTTGGTCGACTTTGTTGAAATTGATGAAACTGTTTTGTTTGATAATTTTGTATGCATATGTTTCAATTCCATAACCTTAAAAATATTTTTATGTGATAAAAATGTGTTATTTTGATGTCTTATGCATGTTAAAATGAATTTGCTCAAAATTAGATTTTTGGAAAAATTTTAGATGTCAAATTTGTCATTTTACGTGTCTAGGTGTAGTTTTGGTTATCTTGATGATTTTGAGTGATTCCAAAATTATTTTGATGAACTTGAAATAACCTGGAGATGCATGGAATGATGATATGATGTTTTGAAAGTTTTGAAAATTAATGAATTAATTTAAGTGGAGTATTAAATTTTTTAGTATGACTAGAAAGTAACATGTGTGATAAAATTAAAGTGTTTAATTTTCACATCAAATATTAATTTTAAGGTGTATTAATTTTTGAATTAATTTCTAGAAATTGGAATTTAATTAATTTGATTAATATTGAATTGCAAATCGAAATGACATGCAAAATTAAATTTAGTCAAGATTAAAATTAGAAAGTAATTCGATTCAAGAGTTGAATCGACTTCCAAATTTTAAGATCCATAAATTGTCACAACCAAAACTTATGTGTTTAATTTGATGCATTAGAGAATGCATATTAGGATTGTTTGGATTTACATGATGGATGGTTATGGACTTAAGCCCAATATGATTAGGGTGTCCATATCATGCCATATAGCTATAGTAACTATATATATATATACAAGACCATCATAATTAGATGAGACCTAAGGAGAAATCCCTCATTTAGAATACTAAAATTATCACCTCCCATTAATATGATGAGAACCAGAGTTTTTTTAGAGTTAAGGTTGTTGGGCAAACCTAAGCCCACTCTACACGAATATGTTCGATCTATGGAAATATGATTTTTAGATTAAATGGTCGGTTTTAACTAGAAGTGTTGATTTGTTGGTCAAAACCCAAGGCCAACATGGACAGAGGTAGAGTTGGGTAGTGTACATAAGATGTACATGCATCAAGAGTTGATAGCCCAAAGTGAGTGCACACATTAATAGTTGATAGCACTAGATTCGATAGTTGCATTATAAATGCAATTGGTATGATTGATACCTACCGATTGACCTAAAGTGGCTTATTGGGCAAACCCAAGGTCATTCTTAAGGATCTTGGATATCAATCACTAGGAGAACTTCTATATATGTTCTCTCGGATTCATATAGAGGGTTATGGATTCATGAAAAAATAGTGGGAGCGATACTGCATATTATTAAAGTCCCAATTGTCATGCATTTACATATAGTCTAACACCATTTCTCTTTTTGAGATTAGGTTGCAAGAATCGACACTATGACCGCTAGTGTGAACCTACACTCACTTATGGAAGCCAATAAGTTGATTAGATCCAACTTCCTAGAGTGGTTTAGGAATCTTAGGATAGTTCTTAAGTCAGAGAAACTAGGTTACATCTTGGAAGAATCACTTTCTAATCCCCCTGTTGTTGATGCTTTTGATAGTGATCAGAGGGCATACATAAAGCATCTCGATGATAGTGAGACGACTAGTTGCATAATGTTGGCCACTATGTCATCAGAATTGCAAAAGCAACATGAGGTTGTGGATGCTCATACTATAGTCTATCATTTGAGGGAGCTGTTTGATGAGCAAGCTAGGTCCGAAAGGTTCAAGACCTCGAGATTGCTCTTCTACTCTAAGATAGCTGAGGGGATATCTCCAGTGCAATATGCACTAAAGATGAATGGCTATATGAGAGGTTGGCATCTTTAGGCTTGACTGATAGTTATTTACAGATTGTGTTTAACTATCGGAGAAACCAAATATTCACAATGATTCTTGAGTTGATTAACTTGCTCGAAGCAGTTGAGCCATAGAGTTGTTGCGTTAGCCGTAGGAACTTATGTATTGACACGCTTTAGTAGGCTTGTAATAAAATTGGATGATTGTTTTTATGTACCTATATTGACTTAGAATATTATTTCAATATCTAGTCTTAATAAAGCTGGTTTCCATGTAAATTTTAGTAACAATGGTTGTTCTATTAGTTTGAACGGAATGCTTTATGCTATGGGTACATTATGTAACGGAATATACATATTAGATATGTCTAATCCAGTTTTAAATATCAATGACAATAAAAGACAAAAACGAGATAATATGAAATCATCTTATTTATGGCATTGTCGCCTTGGCCATATAAGTGAGAAATGCATGAATAAACTACATAAGTGTGGTAGTTTAGGGTCATTTGATTATAAATTATATAACACATGTGAATCTTGCTTATTAGGCAAGATGTTTAAGGAAAAGGGTGAATAAACTATCGTGCTATTGGACTTAATATATTCAGATGTATGTGGTCTGATGTCCATAAATGTCAAAGGTGGTTTCATATACTTCATTACCTTCATCGATGATTTTTCATAATATGGGTATTTGTATCTAATGAGATACAAATCCGAGGCCTTTGAAAAGTTCAAAGAATTCATAAATAAAGTAAAGAAACAGCTGGGCAAAAGTATTAAAACACTTCAATTAGATCGAGGTGGTGAATACTTAAGCTAAGAGTTTCTAAGTTACCTCAGAGATAATGGGATAATATCTCAATGGACTCCATCTTATACGCCACAACACAATGACGTGCAAAAAGGAGAAACCAAACTTTGTTAGATATGGTAAGGTCAATCATAGGCTTAGCAGATCTACCAAAATCCTTTTGAGGATATACACTCAAGACTGTTATTTATATGTTAAACAGAGTCCCTTCAAAGTCAGTTGATGTTACTCCATATGAGATGTGGACTAACAAGAAACCTTACCTTTCTCAGATGAAAGTTTGGAGTTGTCTAACTTATAAGAAGACAGTGTGAGCAAAATTGAACTTATGGAAGTTCAAGATACTTAAATAGACACGGATCAATTGCTTGAACATGAGATTGTTGTTCATAATGATGAAACAATAGTTCAATCTTCTAATACATAAGAAGTTCGTAGGTTAAGTAGGATACATCATATTTCAGAGAGATATGGACTTCTCATAAGTGAACATAATGACATATTGCTCATAGAAGATGATGAGCCCTCTATCCATGAAGAAGTTATGAAGAGTTTAGAATCTAAAAAATGGCTTCAAGCCATGAAATCTGAAATGGATTCCATGTATGAAAACCAAGTATGGACTTTGGTTGACCCACCTGAAAGGATAAAACCCATATGGTGCAAATGGGTTTTCAAGAAGCAAACTGACATGGAGGGTAATGTAGTTACCTATAAAGCTAGGCTTGTAGCTAAAGGTTATCATCAAAGACAAGGAGTTGATTATGATGAAACATTTAGCCCGGTAGTCATGCTTAAATCCATTAAGGTACTCCTGGCCATTACTGCTCATTATGATTATGAGCTATGATAAATTGATATGAAAACATCTTTCTTTAATGGAAACCTAACTAAGGATGTGTACATGATACAACCCAATGGTTTCATATCTAATGATGGCGAAAAGGTATGCAAGCTTCAAAAATCCATTGATAGATTGAAGCAAGCATCCAAGAGTTGGATTATCCAATTTGACGAAACCATCAAAGAGTTTGGTTTTTGACAAAATCTGGATGAATCTTATGTGTATAAGAAGTTTAGTGGAAGTGCAATCGTATTCCTTGTGTTGTATGTAGAAGACATACTACTAATAGGAAATAATGTCTCAGCTTTACAATCAGTTAATTTTTGGTTGTCTAAGAATTTCTCCATGAAGACCTTGGAGAAGCAACTTATATTTTAGGTATCAGAATCTATAGAGATAGTTATAAGAAATTACTTGGTCTGTCTCTGTCTACATGTATAGACAAAATACTAAAGAAGTCTAGCAAAGAGCAGTCTAAGAGAGGTTGTCTTCCCTTGAAACATAGGATTACACTCTCGAAATTTATGTGTCCAAAGACACAAGATGAGAGGACTCGCATGAATTTGATCCTTTATGTTATGTTATGTTTGAGACCTGATGTATCATATTCTCTAAGTGTTACGAGTAGATACCAGTTAGATCTTAGAGAGGGTCATTGGGTGATTGTTAAGAATATCCTTAAGTACTTGAGAAGAATTAAGGATGTATTCTTAGTATATGGAGAAGGAGATCTTGTTATGAGCAGGTACACAGATGCCAGTTTCCAATCTGACAGGGATGACTCTAGTTCCCAATCTGGATATATTTTTACACTGAATGGTGGAGCAGTCGGTTGGAAGAGTTCCAAATAAGAGACAATTGTAGATTCTAGAACCAAAGCAGGATACATTGCCGCTTTAGAAGCAGCAAAGAAAGCAGTTTGGATCAAGAAGTTTATTATGGAACTTGGAGTGGTTCCTAGCATTGATGACACAGTACAGTAGCATTTTTGACATAGTACAGTTATATTGTGATAGCAATGGTGCCATAACGCAAGCAAAGGAACTAAGGTCTCATCAGAAATCCAAACATGTACTCAAGCAATACCATTTGATTATAGAAATCATTAGTAGAAATGATGTAAAGATAAAGAGAGTGCCTACTTATTAGAATATTATTGATCCTTTCACTAAATCGATTCCTCAAAAGAGATATGAATCTCATGTACTCGCTTATGGTATTAAATACAAAGGCGATTAGCTTTAGTGCAAGTAGGAGGTTATTAGAGAAGTGCTCTAAAGGCAATCACCAACACTTATTGTACAAATCTTTTTCATTAATAAAAAGGCTTTTTCATTTATTTGATGTTCATTTTCTTTATAAATTGATAGTGATCTTAAATTTTAATGAAGTTCTTGATACATTACATAGCACGAAGGAATCATGATAATGAGATTCCTATCATGTGTAATTATGTTAGTATCTAAATTATCCTTAGTTATAGGATTAATGAGATGGGAAATTATTAATTTAGACAGGTTAACACATGTTATACTCCTTGATTATATCAATCAGTGGATCTCATAAGCTGTAAGCATGAGTTATTTAGAGTTAACATATGGATGCTTGCTAAGAGTCGTAAGTACATTAGATGAGCTTCCATGAGACAATCATATGGATAATCTACTTTGGTGTCAATGATAGTCTCATCATAGCAATGGTTTAAATATCCTTAGACTTGAGATGCTTAAGGATATCTTAGATCCTAATCTTGTACTTTAACTTCATTCCTCGTTCCCTTTGAGAAGTTGCTCGTAGCGTGAGAATTGGGTACAACTTGAGGTATTCAAAGGTAATTGAGTAGTCAATAAAGGATTCACTACTTGTGATAGAAGGAGATGATACCCATGACCTCTTTTCAGGATCATTGTTTGGGAATCTCTGACCAGAGTGGAAATATCATGAAGATAGTCTTTAATGATATATCTAATTAAGTAATGAGCCTTAAGGACAAGAACTAACATTACTTGTGCTAGATATGACGTAGTCAGTCTAGTAGGAGTTGACACTTTAACTATACTCTGAACCAATTAGGGTATAGATGGTGAAATGATGAATTGCACGGGAACATTGTCTATGGAGGGTTCGTAGTCAAATCATTGACTTTTTGGTCAATTGAGGGTTATGATGTGTTGCTAGATACCGCTTATGACTTGCTTAAATTAAGTGTTAATTGAAGTGGCCAACATAATCAGGAATCTAATGGGTCACACATATTGAAGATTTGAAAATGAGTAAAACGATTTTGGATGGGGATCCAAGATGTGAGAGATGCATGATTAAGCTACACAAGTGTTGTAGTTTAGGGTCATTTGATTATGAATCATATGACACGTGTGAATCTTGCTTGATAAGATGACAAAATTACCCTTTACTAAGCAAGATGACAAAATTACCCTTTAAAGAAGGGGTGGAAGTGTCATGCTAAATTAAGTGGGAACCACTTAATTCCCACTAACTCTCTATTAATGTTGGGGGTTAGAGAAAGGCCAAAAGGTGTAAGAAATATCAATTTTTGTGCAAGTGTTGTGTGAAAACAAGACGTTTTTGGTGAAGTGTTCACCATCTTCTCTCACTTTCTACAAACTCTTTCTCAAAGAATACATCACAAAGCTAGCACTTTGTGTGTGTTCTAGCTATTCTTCTTAAAAGGTTTCAGGCTTCGCTATTTACATGGATATCATTAGAGATGTCCTCCTTTGGTCATTGTGGTTTACGACAACCTGAAAAGGTAAAAATAACAAATAATGAAGGAGATTGTAAGGTACACATCTTAAGTTCATGTTTTGTTAAAGTTACATCTAATGGCACTTAAAAGTTCTTGGCCTTTTAGGTTTTGTTTTATATTTTCACTGTTGTTTTATATTTTTGATGCATATGATGTAAGATCAAAACCCAACACTTTCCACTTATATGTCCTTCTCTAATTCCATCTTTTTCCAATATGGGACTTTTGCTCACACTTGACATCCCAATAGTTTCAAGTCTTAAAGTTGTTACTATTAAGCATTAAACTCCTATTAATTGTGGTAGTCACAGAAGAAGCATTAACAATATCAGTTGTATAGAAAACAACATATAAAGCACTATTTACTCACATATATATGTAAGCATAACCAAATAGTGATTAATTATGTCAATAACAACAACCCATCTCAAGATAACTAGAGTGACATCGAATATAGTCTTTAAACAAAGAATCAACTCATAATTGGTTATCTTGGTGTAGTAATCAAGTATTGACGATAAGATTCAGTCAAGTACTTAGCCTTGAGCCGATTTAGCACTCATAATGGACAACTAATAATCTTCACACACTCATTACCACACGTGCATATAAGTCTTTTCCAAAGAACAATTTTCCTTTGGGTCGACATGTTACCCGTGTGAACTTACAAGTAAGAAAGGATGGGGAAGATAGAGAGTGAACACATGCAGAAAAGAGATTGATGCAAAAGTCATAAAATTAAAAGAACATGTAATATTCTATTTGTTTGTTATATAATCTAGAAATAATAAATGAAGTCCATATAATAAATACCCAATGAAGGTTATGAATCTTTCAAACTAATGGAGCTTTGTCACTAATTCACTGTTTGAAAAGGAAGTTGTGATGGAGTGAAGAGTGTGGAGGAAGTTCGTGGCTAGATGTTGAAGTAGAGGGAGCACACTGTATATTAAAGGATGGAGTGAAGAGTGTGGAGGAAGTTCGTGGCTAGATGTTAAAGTAGAGGGAGCACACTGTATATTAAAGGAGGATCGCATTGCAATTAGAAGCACACTGGAGGAGGAGTATTGAGCACATTGAAAGAGAGTAGACTATAGAGGCACTTTAGATTAGTTGAAATTAATCTACAATGCCTCATCGAATATATAACCTAAGAGAACAGAAGGAGAAGCTTTTGAAATGTCAATCAACTTCTTGTTAGAATGGGTCGAGTTGAGTTCGGACGTGGGGGCGTGAGTTTTAGTCTGATCCGAAACTTGCTTTTTAAATATATAAGGTTTAGGTCAGGCCTGTTGAATTTATATCGAATCAGGTTGAGTCAAGGCTTATATATCATTCAAAGTTGTTTGTATGAAAAAAACACACACACACACATAACCACCTTAATAATGCACGGTCGTAAAATTTTCACAGCAAAGGTCACTTTGGTGACTATACTTCTTTACCCAATCAAAGTAAAAAATCAGACATACTTAATTTTAGAATTATTTGAAATTAATTACTAACCATAAGCAGATAAAATATATGCAACACTAAATACAAATAAACTAAAGATAATTAATCCACATAAATAAAAACATAATAAACCAAATTATGAATTTGTTGCAAATAAATTATGCCTAATAATAATAAATATGCCACAAATTAAATGGGAAGAGGGGGGCTTATTTCATAGGTTTGGGAATGAATAATGGGTATGGAATGAATAATAAGTAGTTGGTTTTATATTATGATTATAGAAATAGTGTTTTCATATTTGACTTTCCAGGATTAGTCTACACTCCCGAAATGTGAAAGGATTGATTCTCATTCTAATCCAGGGTTAAGTGTTACAGACGTGACAGTCTTTGTCACGCCCGTCACGCTTATAACTTATTTATTTTTAATTAAATGTAATTAAAATATAATTAAATGATTCAATTTATTTATTTATTTATTTAATTATATTTTTCTCGTTTTAGCAATTAAAAATAATTAAAATATATTAAAAAAAATTTTATTTCTCAAAATTTTAATAAAATTTTATTTCTCAATATTTTTAACAAACTAACAACTATCAATGGTAATAGTAATCATTAATTCTTTTTAACCAATCTTTATAATTATAATGATTATATCTATTCTCATTCCTTATTAAATTCAGGGGGTGCTTGCTTAAAAGGAATGGGAATTAGTCAATGGGTAAGGAATCAAAAACATTGGTTGGTTATTTATTATGATTGAATCAAAAATTATTTGATATCCTTCTTTTCGGTATTACTCCATACCCCTCACATACCAGAGGAATGACTTTCATTCCTTATTAACAGGGCAAGTGTCACGAGCATGATAGTCTCTGTCACAGGCATGACACTAGTTATTTTCTTCTTTTTTTTAATTTTTTAATTAAATATAATTAATTAGTTAATTAAAATATATCTAATTAGTTAATTACAATGTAATTAATTAAAATATAAATTCATTAATTAATTAGAATATAATTAATTAAAATATAACAAATTTTTATTTCTCAATATTTTTAACAAACCAATCACTATCAATAGTAATAATAATCATTTCTTCCTCTTAACCAACTATCATAATTATAATAGTTATATTCATTCTCATTCTTCACTATATTCATTCTCATTTCTATTATTATTCTCCCGTGTGAACCATTCACCCTCATTCCTATTGCCATTTTCCAATTTGAACCAATCACCCCCTAAGATTCATCCTTTTGTCACACAGTTGTAAACTTTTTTCAAGAATCTACAACACAATTTCATCACATAGATTTTTTAAGTGATTATGGCTCCATTAATAATAAATTAAAGTAATAAGAATAATTTATACATATAAAGAGTTACAAATGAAGAACATGGTGAATAAATTTTGTCTAGAGTATTGTTTGAGAAGAAGAAATATGTCAAAAGTGTACCTAAATCTAAGAGTAAAAAATGAAAGAGTTACGACAAAGAAAAGGTTTCAAAATCTTGTGATTGAACAAATTTGCACAAAATGGTAGGTCAAAATCATTGTCAAATTGAATAAAATTAATTGTTCAAAGAGATTAAACTCATTTTATAAAACTTATGAGTGTAATTACTGATCTAACCTATCATTAATTAATAATTACCTCCAAAAATTTTAGACATATGTTTATATATTAGTCCTCACACTTTTATATTACATGATATGAATCATTAAAAGAATTGGATTACTTCTATCATGTCCTTAAATCTTATAATAAAATATTTATATAATTATTTGTTATAATATATGTACTTTTACACCCTCTACGGTGTAGCAGGACAATAGGATCTGACCCTAAAGTTAACGCCTCTTTCATCAACTTTGGTGTACTATAAAAGATAGAATAAGAACTGTATGAAGCAAAAACAAAACAACAGAGGAAGAATGTAGAAGAAAAATCTACATCGGATGGAGCAATGTGAGAAGCAAGAAAGAAAAATGGGTAAAATGTGTTTTTGGAGAAAATGGAAAGCACGATAGCTAGAGAGGAGAAGAATGATAGAAGAACAAATGAGTGTCTCATTTATATATAGAAAGAGAGGAGAGCTTCATATAAAAGACATTAAAATACATTTAATGTATTATGTTGAACGTTGCATAATAAAGGAGGTAATAAAATCATGAACGTTATTGATAGTAAACAGTAAAACATTAGGAATGTTAATAATAAAAGGAATGAACGTTATGGTAATTGATAAGTGTTAGAAAAGTGGGTTCAAGTTGGATGGCTTAAGACGTGAAAAATCACTATCTTTAAGGAAATATTTGCCCCCACTAGTTGTTGCAGAGTTTTGACAAATTTTCTTCTAGGATACAACAAGCCTAATGTTCTCTAAGACAACAAAATCAATAGAGAACCATAGATGAACTTCAATTAAGAATGAATATGATAAAGATGAAGAAGAAAAGATTTGATTGTGTATTAACCATGAATTGGA
>JANIJH010001667.1:0-13070 GCA_024520975.1 Erythroxylum areolatum | reverse complement strand
TGAGAGGATATCCTGATCTAATCTTACAAAATCTGTTGGAATGGTCCTGCTAAAAGGCTTGTATCATGATAGTTCCAAAATTACAGATAAAATATCTCATTCATTCTTTTGGTCAAAGGAGCATAGCTTTCAGCTTTGGTCCATTCTCCGGAATAACAGAATTTTATTTCTAAAGTTGATCCTTAAAAAAGTAGGGCATAATTGTTATTGGATATTATCCCATTTTTCCAAGTGGGTTAGACAAGGAAAAGAAGTGAACGGCCTTTGATTTTAGAGGCTTACGCTTCTTTCTTGTCTATTTGCAAAATGCACTAAATAAATTCTTGATATTAATATAGTTTTCAAAATTATCAAAGATCAAATACAGTAAAAATAATATGTTCAAATAAAATTAGTCCACAGCTCTATTCAGATAGAAAGATTCAAGGTTCAAATCTCCTATGCCCAAACTATGGCTAGGATAAACAGATTTTGCAGTTCATTGATTTCTTAAACAATAAAAAGCTAAAGTCATATTAGTTAACTTAAAGGTTGTCTTAGTTTTAGTAAAGAAAATGTTGGAAAAGCTTAAAACTACAATAATGGATATACTTTGTAGCTGATTAGAACCTTTTAGAAATGACATTAATGTCATTAGAATCTAATTCTAATTTTCTCTTCTTCTCTTCTTCGATTTTTCATGTATCTTCTGTGTTTGTTGTATCTGAGTGGAGATTGATGGAGTAAACGCGATTATCGTCACAACAAAATATTATATTATTTATTTGTTAAATAATTATTCTAATTATATTAATATAAAAAGCAATATGAATTGCAGAGTTATTACAAAAACTTAAAGAAGATTAATGATATATCAGCTAATTAGACAAGATTCAGAATGAAATTAATTAAGGAAGATTCAAAGCATAATAAGAAAGATAAGAACAACTCTTTAACATATGGGTATACTAAAGTAAGTTCGTGGTTTTATTTTTGTACACAGTAGAAAGAGTGCGTTTTTGAGTATTCACTAGAGTGTAGAACTCTCGTGGAAAGTTATATATAACGTTAACCAAAGACTTACTGAACTCGCCAGTAAAGTAAGCTATTAATCCGACATATATAGGATGTATTCAATGTGTCCCAGCCTGTTGGATAGACACAGGAAGTATGCCTCCTCCATTCTTCATAGCTGTACGAAGAAATCTACTCCTAATGGACACATAAACCGAATTGATGAACATCTCAATTGTGTTGAAGAGAAGCTGAGGAGCCACCGAAACAATGATACAGATTCCGTACAAGAATATTCGCACTGAGCTTGGAAAGATCATTGATGTGAGGGAAGCTATAGATAGAGACCCGAACAAGATGTTAAAACGATGAACAAAAATCGCATACACTTGAGCATTAACTGAGAATTTCGCCAACTCGACGGCATATCCCAGGCAATAAACCAGCAAACAACCATAGCGAACAGAACTGTGATGGGATGTTCTTCAAATACAGAATCAGAAGCATTTCCTTGATACTTGAGTTGAAGCAAGTTAAGGAGCACAGGGACAATGAAGGCAACAATGACATGGAAGGAAAGATTTGGAGCAATCTGACCGAACACATACTGGTTGTTCATGTTTATAATCACTACATTGCAGGACCGAAAAGAGAAGCCTGTTTCTGCCATGTTTCCAAGAGGGGGTTTGATGAGTTGATCCCCACACACTCTGTGCTTATTTATAGGTCACTAGATTTTTCAAAAAATCTAAAGAATGACATTAGATTTTTCAAAACATCATTAATTATCTAACGAGCACCGGGATTAGCACAGGGATGTCCCGGTCATTAGTAGAAAAAGAAAAGAAAATGGTGAATTAGATTCTAACTGAGCTATGATGAATTAAAAGATAGCTAACTGACTGAGCTCTCTTTTTTGACTTTCTCAGTTAGCTATCTTTTAATTCATCATAGCTCAGTTAGAATCTAATTCACCATTTTCTTTTCTTTTCTTTTTTGAATTGTTAACTACACTACAATTCTCTTTTTGACCTCATCCCATCTACGTACCATGGCTTAGTTTCCAATACAAACATCTAAAAAATCATTAATTATTTACTTGCTAAATAGGTGAGCTATCAAAAACACTAGGTCTAAAGAATGACATTAGATTTTTCAAAAACATAAATAATGTATAAATATATTTTTACATTATTCAAAAAACACTAGATTTTTTCAAAAAGTCTAAAGAACGACATTAGATTTTTCAAAAACATTAATTATTTACTTGTTAATTGTTACATCCACTTGTTAATTGTTTGGTTGGCCAACTAACAGGGTCAATTGGAACAAGGTCCTAGGTTCGACTTCTGGCAACAACGAGAGGTAGTGGACCGCTCTGTTAGGGGGTTGACCAAGATCAAACCGTGATTCAATCCCCCAGCGGTGGTCGGGCCTGCGACTGGGGGCCCTTGGGGTTGGAGATCAACCTTTTGGAACAAGTAACAAGTAAATAATTAATGTTTTTTTAGAAGTTAGTGTTGGAAACTAAGCCATGGTACGTACACGGGATGAGGTCTTAAAATGTCAAAAAGAGAATAGTAGTGTTTTTGATAGCAAAAACTGAGCTATCAAACACTATAGCTCAGTGAGCTATCAAGTAAATAATTAATGTTTTTTAGAAGTTGGGAGAGAAGTTAGACTTTTTATTAAGTCTTTGAAAAAAGCTCTCATGGTATCCATGCCTATAAATCTTCATTAATGTTTTTTTTGAATCGGTAATCTTTTTTTTTTTTTGAAGCTAAGCAAAACAAAATAATTAAAATAACGAGAAAACAAAACAGAAGAAGCATCTAAACCCAAATTCAATAGGCTTTATCCTATAACACCCGGACCTAAAGCCTCTTCTAAATTGAGTACAAGTGACGGATAGTCACAAAGAAGAACAAAAACAATACTGCGGGGGATAGAATCCCACTCAAACCGGTTTGCATGTAATAAAGCGACCCTTGCTAACATATGAGCAGCCTTATTAGCATTCCGTGAAATCCAATGGAAGGACAAATGGTGGAAGTTGTTCTTGAGAGAGAGACATTCAGCAAACACTATACCAACCTCTAGCAAACTACTGGAAGAATTATTAATATGGTTAATTGCTTCTAGACAATTCGACTCAATGATAATTCTATCCAGACATTGATCCTTAAGTCAAGCCAGAGCTTCTTTGATGGAAATCGCTTCAGCAAGATAAGAATCCACACAGCAAGGAATGTGACCCGATAGAGTCTTTACAAACCGACCATGATCGTCCCTGAGGACAACCCCAAAACCCGAGCTATTTTCTCCTGTCGAGACCGAAGCATCAATATTACAATTCAGCCATCCCACATCAGGCTTACTCCAAGAATGACAACGAGAAGGGGTGTTGCCATTAAATTGTATCTGGTTAAAAGTACAGGTTGCCTCTTTCCAGTTCGCAAGAAACTCATCAGCAAAAGAGATAATGGCATTCGGATGAGTATCCTTTTGCTCGCAACACAATAGATTTCGATGGAACCGAAGGCTCCAACAAATCACTAACATCCAGTGACTCAAAACAGAATTCTTACCAACTAGCACCGAGGAGATGCAGCTTTTAATATCATCACCCTGTAGAGTGATGCCTGCAGCATTCCACACTCTTTTAGCATAGGAGCAAGAGAGCAGTACATGATCCATAGTTTCAACTAGGCCGCATCTGTTACAAGAAACATCCAGAGGGACACCCCTGGCTAAAAGTCTCTGTTTGCAAGGCACAAAGTCACGCAATAGCCTCCAGAGGAAGTCCATAATTTTTGGGAGAAGCTGATCATTCCAGAGAGAATTCCAGTGGGCATCAACCAAATAAGAAGAAACAGAAGAATACTGACCAGTAGCAATCCTATACCCCGGTTTAACACTATACGAATCGTCCCTAGTAAAATGCCAGTAGAAATGATCAGAAGGCAAAGACGGTGAAATGGGGATTTTGAAAACTTGCTTAGCACCAGCCGGAGCTAAGATGTCATTGACAAAAGAATAATCCCAACCCGATTTGTCCGAATTGAAAAGATCACTAACCTTCATATTCTCCATACCGATTAACGGAGCAGAACGCACAAAGAAACTCTCATCGCTATTCAACCAGGGATCGTTAAAACCTAAGATTGAATTACCATCTCCCACTCTCCAATGAGCTCCTTTGCCTAGCAAATGTTGAGCCAAGAAAATGCTCCTCCAAATGAAACTAAGGTTCCGACCTTCTCAAGCTTGAAGAAAACTACAATCCGGAAAGTACTTAGCTTTAAACAACTTACTTGGCAGCGAAGTCGAGTGACACAGGAATCGCCAACCTTGCTTACAAAGCATCTCAAGATTAAAACAATGTAAATCACGGAAACCCATACCGCCCAGTTTCTTCAGAGTACATAGCCTCTCCCATTTGGCCCAGTGAATTTTAGATCTATTTTCTGAGGAAGACCCCCACCAATAGGAGTTCATCAGGAGGAAGACACTCATACAAAACATAGGGAGAGCTTGAGCGATAGTCTTGAGAACGATCTCCTTACCCGGCTTGGAAAACAGACGGTTTTTTCAGCTGTGAATACGTTTACTGAGTCGATCCTTCAGGAAAGCAAAATTTTGATTTTTGTTTCTCCCAATTAGAGAGGGGAGACCCAGATACCTGCCATGATCAATTGGATTCGAAACCCCCAAATCAAAATCGCATCCTGCTTCACCTCCTCCTTCGTATTTGAGCTAAACATGACCCCCGATTTTTGATAGTTAATCGCTTGACCCGACGCTTTCTCATACATGGCGAGGATTTGCTTAATGTTATGACACTCCGTCGAGGAAGCTTTAAAGAAGAAGAAGCTGTCATCAGCGAAAAGCAGGTGCGAAACACCGGGCGCTCCTCTGCAAATGGTGATACCGTGAATCTCGCCTCGAGACTCAGCCTTCCTCAAGAGAGCAGATAACCCTTCAGCATATAAAATGAAAAGATAGGGATTGAGTGGGTCTCCCTGTCTAAGTCCGCGATGAGGGATGATAGGGCCCAAGGTTTTGTCGTTAAAAGCAACCGAGTACTGAACGGTAGAAACACAAATCATGATCCATTTAACCCACTGAACATCAAAACCTAGCTTTATCAGGATAAATTCAATATAACCCCAGTCAACTCTGTCGTACGCCTTGCTGATATCAATCTTAAATGCTACATCACCATTAGAGCCCCTCCCTTTATTCTTCATATAATGAACAATCTCAAAGGCAACCATAATGTTATCAGATATAAGTCTTCTTGGGACAAACGCTGACTGCAAGGGAGAGATAATCCGAGGAAGAAGGGCCTTGAGTCTGTTGGCAAGAACCTTGGCGATGATTTTATAAATCACATTACAGAGAGCGATAGGCCTTAAGTCCTTCATACTACTAGGCTTATCTTTCTTCGGGATGAGGACAATAGTAGTGTGGTTCAGAGAGTCGGGGAAAGCACCATACTCAAACCACCTACAACTCTGGGTGAAAATATCAGCTCCCACCAGCTCCCAACATTTCTGGAAAAAAGCTGGGTTCATACCGTCAGGGCCAGGCGCTTTGTCAGGGTGCATATCAAATATGGCCGTTTTGAATTCTTCCATAGTAAAGGGGGCCAAGAGGGAAGAGTTATCGCTAGCCGTGACCACCGGGGTAATACAATCAAACTCTGCAGTATTCAGCTCAGATAAGGGGGCTGCAGAAAGGCCATTGAAGTAATCCATAACAATCGAGCATATAGTATCCATATCCGACACAGCATTTCCTTGACCATCCTCTTGAAACTCAATGTGATTAATCTGCTTTCTACGTGAGGCCTGAGCGTGAAAGAATCTAGAATTTGCTTCCCCATATTTAAGCCAAAAAATTTTGGACCTTTGTTTCCAATAAATGGCCTCCTGAGCAAGGAGAGTCGAGAGCTCAGTTTTAAGCCTCATAATAAGCACATCATTCAATTTAGCCTGACGAGCAGCATCGATTCTTCTCTTTAAAAGAGCAATCTGATGTTTAAAATTATGGTCCTGAGAATTCTGCCAATCAGTTAAAGCCGCACTGCAAGTAGAAACTTTGTCCAATACACCTACAGTCCTATCCTGAGACCAAGCATAGGACACAACCTCCATAAAGCCGTGTTCAAGCAACCATTTATTCTCAAATTTAAACCGCTGGACTCTTTGAACCAGAAATATAGCACTTGCAGAGAGTTTAATTGGATTATGATCTGAGTAAGAGCTTACCAAATTATAAAGTTTGTGGAAAGGAAAAGAAGTAAGCCAATCCCCAGAGACAAAAGCCCTATCCAATCGTTTCATGACTAGAGAATCCGAACCCCTACCTCGTTCCCAGGTGAAGCCAAAGCCCACAAGAGGGACTTCGATTAACTGACAGTCAACAATACATGAGCAAAACCCCTCCATGGGCGAAACAGGGTAATCTCAACCACCAAATTTGTCATTTACAGAGAGAATATTATTCAAATCTCCCATGCAAACCCAAGGTAAAGTATAGCGACGAGATAGAGCCTTAAGTAGTTCCCAGCTACTTCGCTTTTGGTGAGATTCAGGAAAGCCATAAAAGCCAATGAATCTCCATTTAGGATCATTAGACTGAACAATTTCCATATCGATATGATTACTCGAGTAACCCAAAACAGTAGCATTAGTATTATTATTCCAAAGGAGCGCAAGACCCCCACTACAACTATTCCGATCGACAGAAAAACAACAATCAAACTTTAACAAAATACGTAATTCCTCCATCCTACGTGAAGTAACGAGAGTTTCACTAAGAAAGAGAAAATGAGGCTTATTGACTCGAACAATGTCTTTCAGCGCATTCACTGCACGCAGGTTGCCCAAGCCCCGATAGTTCCAAGCAATACAATTCATGGCGATCGGCGAGTCTCCTAAATAAGACCGGCCGTTGATAATTCAGTAGAGCTAGAGAGTGCATTCGAAGAAGATGAGTATCTACTGCCTTTCATCTCAACTAGATTGGTACCAAGATATGAAATTTCACAGGGACGTTTTTTGACTTCATCAACGATCATAACGTTATATTCTTTTTCCTTATGGACAGTAGCAACATCTAATTCAGTGCCGGGCTTTTCCAGTTCAGCAACACGGTTTATGGGTTTAGATAAGTCGACAGCTGGCGCAAATTAAAAATTCCTATAATAAGAGCCATAATTATCCATGACTCTGTTGTGTTTTGGTTTTGCCATGATCGGATATTTGTTCCCTTGATTTATGGACCTGCTATCACAATGTGCGTGAAAAGCGGGATCGCGTCGCCACTGATTTGGACGGATTCGATGCTGATCATGAACCTCTAATTGGATCTCCTCCGGCCACTCCCTATGGATGTTCTCCTCCGGTAGCTCTGTAAGTTTAACACAACTAGACTCGCTATGTCCGACGATGCCGCACAAATAGCATATGAGAGGTATCCTTTCATAACTAAATGAGACGTCAAAAAAATCACCCCCCTCCTTATGGATTCACTTGGTCCTCATAAGCGGTTCAACTATGTTTATGCGAGCTCGAAAGCGCATATACTGAACACTGGAGTTTCGTTTGTTTCCTGTGTCATACTCCAAAAAAGAACCCATAATATTTCCCAAGTTGATCGTTAAAGATTCTAAAGCAAATCTAGGCGGGAGATCATGCACTCGAACCCAAAAATCAGTGACACGAAATTCAACATCCTCCAAATTCTCACCCTCACTCATCTGGTGGACCAACAGAATAAAATTGTTAAAACTCCATGGTCCTCCGGCCAACATTTTCTGAAGATCAACCACATGAAAAAACTGAAACAGGAATAGCCCCTCCCCCCCGTACGGTTTGATCAAACAGCCTTTGATAAGACGCCAAAGATTTAGAAGGGTCCTTTCCATGGCCTCAAAATTTACATTTCGTTTGCCCAAAAAGCGACCTAACAAACTCAGGTTATAATCGATACTACTCCCTTCTATCTCTGAAGCCTTAAACACAAGTTCAGTGGCTTCTTTCTCGCAGATGGACAGACGTTTAAACTCGGCTTCCATGACTAAACAAGGGAAAGCAACCAGTGACAAACGAAACAAAATGAGCTATCTAACAATACAAAAACATGCACGAAGACATGACAAAACTTGCACCCTTTAGAGAGAGAGGGAGAGGACGGGCAAGACTGTGAATAAATAAGTTCTTATCTTCATTAATGTTAGATTGATACTTTTTATTAAACTAAGCCATGTTACGTACATGGGATGAGGTCTTAAAATGTCAAAAAGAGAATAATAATGTAGTTAGTAATTCAAAGAAAAAAAGTAAATGGTGAATTAGATTCTAATAATATAGTGATAATAAGTTTTTGTAATAACTCTGCAATTCATATTGTTTTTTATATGAATATAATTAGAATAATTATTTAACAAATAAATAATATAATATTTTGAAAATTCGAGCACTTTTCCTCACTCAAAACACTTTTGCTAACAGCATGTTCACATCTACAGTCAATTTTGAGAGGAAAATTAGGAAGGATTTCAAAGAAAAAAGGGATTAGAAGCCTTAATAAAGAAAGACTATCCTTGTATAAAAAATGACAAAAAGATTATTTGTGAAACGAGATTCCAAAAGTGTAATATTCCAAAAGTGTCTACTTAAAAGGAACTAATATTAAAATTATATCATTTTAAACAAAAATAAGATATTATTTGAATCAAATTAAATTGTGTCACATGATAAAAAGACTTTGAAAGCTGAGAAAATTACGTTACATCTTAAAAAGACTTTGAAAGCTGAAAGAGACTCGTTGTTCAGAAGGAGACTGATCGTGAAACAGATTTCAATGCAGGCTTGAAATATGATGCTTGGTAATAATTTTCTTTTTTTCAAGTTTAATTCTCTCCAAGTTTTTGACCTCTATCTTTCCTTTTCCTTCGAGTGTCAAATGGTTACTATGATCTATGTATAAACCATCCCAATTATTGCCATATAGAGTACATCACTACAAGACAAATTAGAATTAACGACAGAAAAATACCAACGAAATCTAAACCCTAACAAATTATTGACGGAAACAGAATTTCCATTGGTAATATTGACGGGAAAAAAGTTTGTTTAGCAATGAATGAAATATCGGTCGCTAAATAGAGAGAGAAATCAATTTGCAATGGAATTTTGCAACGGTAAAATGTCTGTCAGTAAATTACTACAAGAAAATAAGGAATTTGCAATGATTTTTTTATCCGTGGGAAAAGTTGTGGGAAAATATAATTTAGCGACGAAAAAATACCGTCATCAATTAAGGCAGAAATTGGTGATGGAAAGGTTAAATTTTGGACTTTTTTGACAGAGTGGTAGGGACGGAAAATTCCGTCGCTAACTCTCCAAACGAATACATCTTCGTCTAGTTGCAAGTGAATGTTATTAACTTAACCAAAACGATGTCGTTTGGTTAAACACCCAACGGTGTTATTTTAGTTAAGTTAAAACACACCCGAGCATCCCTCCCCCCCACTCCACCGTCGGCTCTGCCTTGTCTTTCTTCTCCTCCTCCGTTTTCTGATTTCTTCTCCAGTACGTTGTTGTGCGTTGTTGTCGGCGTCGGCAAGAGTTTGGTGGTGCATCAGAAGCTGGGTTTCTTCTCCCATCATTTTCAAACTCATGGAGGTATAATGTTTCATCGTGGTTTGATTTGAGTTTTTTTTAGTATGTTTGAGTATTTTGTTTTGTATGTTTGAGTAATTTATGAATGGATAAGAACATTTAAGATACTTGTGTTAGTGTTAGAAGGTTCAGGTTTTAAATTTGCTTGTGAAGTTGGGCTGATTTGTTGATGCATATTAGGTGTTCGACGAAATGCTTCTTGTTTGAAAATTTTGTTAATGTGTGAAGATAAAGTTGATTTGTATTAGAGAATAAGTTAACGAGTGAGCCTATTTGATGATTTAGCCTTATTTGATGATTAAGGATAATGTATCAAATTACTTCTTGTAGTGTTTAGCCTTATTTAATGATTTTATTCTGACTTGTGAAGTGATTCAACTTGCATATGTGAATGTTCTTAGCTTATTGTGAGTTTCTTAATCATCTCCCAACAATTGTTTTCTTAATATGTTATGTAGTCATTAAACTTAGGATGAAGATGACTTCGTAAAATTATTTGGATTCAAATAGGGATGATCATTGTAACAGAAAATAAACAACAGAAAATCACGTTTTAAAATAATAAAGTTTTTATAATCTAGAGTAACAACTGAAATAAATTGTTACTTTAAATATCAATTTTAAATTAAATTTTATATCAATCATAAAATTCACATATAATTCTCTGATTTTAAAGTTTAAACCATGTGATAATTTTCAAATTTACTATCTTATTAAGTGTGTGCAAAAAAAAAATTTGTCAATTGATTAAAAATAAAGATATACATAAGTTCACAAATATTATTTAAACCAAAATAGTTACTTTATTTGAAAATTATTAAATTTTCAAATAATTTATAGTTATGCAATTATTTATTTCATGCATATTTATAACTTGTACCAATATAAAAAAAATAAAACGAATGGCATGAACCATCCTTAAAATGCTATTCCTAGATAATTCCCATTTTGGTAAATGAACGGCCAATATCACACAATTTTTAGTAACATGCATACTTGAGTTGCTTAGCTATAACTTCGCATCAATTTCTTAATATTCAATACCTAAAATTGAATTATTTAATCCATAGTATTTAACATCTCCCAACCAATGGTTTTGGTACAAAATACAAAATAGTATTTAATTTTGGTTGAAATTAATCACATAATTAGTAGCATTTTCTTTTTATTATGAATACTATTTGAGAGATTTCAATTTTTATAATTTTTTTGAAGAATTCAAAATCAAAATATTTGTATTTTAAAAATTTTAAATTTTGTTTATATTTAAAATTATGATTATTTAATTATATACCACATAAATCATATTAATCTTATATTGGCTTTTATCTTACACCAAAAATTGCTAGAATTAGAAGCCTAACAATGCTATATAAGGAGACTTAAATCTCTTTTGTATGTACTTGTGTATTATTTTTTGTGTGTATTGTGAGATCTTCCTTTTGTAATCTTTATTTTCTATAATGAAAAGTTTTCTATTCTTACCCGTGTTTTTCTACCATATTCTAAATTTTGTATGTCTCCTTTTATCTCAATTTTTTTATTGACGTGCTTGTTCTATCCAAGTGGAGTCCATCTTTTATCATCTTATGATTAATTTCACATAGTTAAATATCACAATTAATTTTTATTAAATTTTAACTAGAATAACTTGGAAATAAGTTGCAAATTAGATATAAATAAGCATGAATAACGTTATAATAATGCTTAATTTATTTTTATGAATTAATGGAATGCACTGTTATTATTTTTCATATACATACTAGATAAATTTTCTTGTGCACGAAATATTTTGTAAATTATGTATTTTAAGAAAATTACTTATAAATTTAATTCAAGTGACATTAATTATAAATTCAACGTGATTACACTTTTTCAAAATATATATCCTTTTATTTCCAATAAACAATATAACCATTTGTTACCTTGTTTGTTTTAAATTTAAATTTCGTTGGTTATTTTAAACTTTTTTTTATATTTCAAACAACTTTGGACATCTTTTTAACTTTTTTATTGCATTTGCATTGAGGTTATTAGCTCGGTACATAAACATACATGCATCTTACGTTTTGTATTTCTTTTTAGCACGTTAAACTCGATATTTATACTAGCAATCACTCATTATATATATTGTTTATATTGTTCTCTATTTTTATTTCATAGTTACTTTATACTTTGATTTAATGTTTTCAGTTTCTAGTAAAACTTTTATTTTCTTTCGTACTCTGCTTATCTATGGTTGCTTATTAATGAAATTACCATACTGCAATGAAGATGTGAGTTTTGCATGTTAACTTTATTATGACCAATGTTTGATATCAAAAGTTGAAAAGGTTCATGTTTCTTAAATATCAGGTTATTCTCCTTTATTTTTGTCTAAGTGAAATTGCTCATCTAAATTTATATGCATCTACTTTATTTTTCATTCTAACTCTGTCATCATCTTATTTCATGTACGTTCAAGAAGAACATTCTGTATATCCGTTGAGGTAAGTGAATTTTTTTGCTATCTTTTTTTGAACTTGGTTTAATTTAGGTTTTTGTTTGCGGTTTGAACTTCCCATCTAAATGTATTACATGGCTGATGTTTGGCTTGCACAAACTGAAACTTGTTTGTGGTATGAATTTCGGTTTATCAATGAATTAATATAGGATGAGTTTGACTTATATTATTGTTCCAATTACCTTAAATATGTCAATCCGTTATTTCATTGATGCTCTCTTAATTTATTAGCTTCTCTTTATTTTTCATGTGTAAATTTTTACAGGCATCTTTTTAAAATTGTAATTGTTAAAACAATTTATTAAAGTAAGTATTTATATTTTTATAAATACTTATTATATTTGACACTAGAACATATTTAATAGAGGTTAAATATCAAACTTATTATGTAACATATATGATTACAAACATATATGTTTGATTTTAAGTTTACAAATATTTTAGATCTGAACCCATAAACCTTAACCCATAACCCGTGACGGAGCTCCTATGAGGCTTATCGGTGAAATATACAAGGAGTCTAGGAGTCACAATGAGAACTTGTTGTCTTAATTCATAAGTCTTATCTTAGATGTTTTGTAATATTTGGCGAGGATGAATGATACTAACTATGGAATCACATTTTTGAATTAACAGTTTCACAGAAATGAGTTACGTTGATAGATCTTGGATGTATAGATGATTAACACCTGATGGTTACATTAATCCTGAATTTGTTGTCGGAGTTGAAGCTTTTATTCATTATACATGTTCTCAACCTGCATATATGGATGGGCCAAATATCAAATATCTATGTAAAAAGTGCTGTTGGACCAATGGTGGTTGACAAATTAAATCCCACTTATGTTTTGATAATAATAAAATGTATAGAATTGGTTAAG
>JANIJH010001660.1:0-13070 GCA_024520975.1 Erythroxylum areolatum | reverse complement strand
TGTAGTGGTAGTTGTCAGTAGTGGTCTCTTAGCGTAGGATATGTACCGAAATGACCTACGGGCGTTCCGGTGGGTACCCTATGATAAGGGGGCGCTACAGGTCGACCATCAGAAGACGGTTGGCCTTTAGAAGTCGGTCGACTAGCACCTGATCTGACCTTCAAATTTCTAACACTTATAACTTTTGGCCCCGAACTCCAAATTTTTCAATCTTGGCAGAGAAAGAAAGATCACAGAACGCTCTACAACTTTCATTAAGAAACTTAACACCAAAATCAGTCTCAAAAAGGGGTCAAAAGTCCCTGCATAAGTGGTTGTTCGCCAACTTCATCCAAAACAACATTAGAACGAGCACACATCAAAACTTGTATTCCATTATCCATAATTCCTATACTTTATATCAATAAACAGATAAAACACACTCTCCAACTCTCATGAAGGCCCCATTCACACATTCAACCTAACTCAAAAGAGAAAAATTCATCAGCGTTTCCGATCACAGCATTCCTATTACTGTTCATGCTGTACACATAACTCACTCTCAAAGCAAACTCCAACCCCCCCTTCAAGCCACAAATGGACAACACTTCCTCCGTAAGAATTTTAGCCAAATATTTTCACGTTTAATTAAGACAAACCTCATCTCAATAGGATAGCCTTAAAACAAGTTATAATAAAAAACTTAACTCCCATCCTACTTCATCCATCCCACATAACATTCACTTCACTCCTTATATGTGCCACAACCAAGTCACAACCTAACCTTTAACACAAGTCCCCACGTTTGCAGCAACTATCCTCAGCCATCTCCCATCAATTAATACTCATTTAAAAGCTATGCAAACTTAATCCAATTTAAAACACATCAGTACACAAATTGCCTCAACGAACTAGTATTCATTTAAAACATGAAATAAATTTTCAAACGTTCACATAACAATGCACATCATATGGTCACTCATTACAGCTTTGCCAATTATTCATGAATTACAATAAAGCATATCACAATGATGTCATAATCACACATCGATCGAAATACCATATGATCACATAGGCAACACTTTTATTTCTTTTCCACATAACCATAAGGCATTTTGCCTTTCACTCCATCAAAATGAATCAAATAAAATGCATATGTGACAAATTTCCAATTTATCACAGTGTTGTGGCCGAGCGCCTAAACTGTCCCAATATGGGCGCATTAATTGTTGAGCTCGAGGCTCTAAATCACTGTGGGCTTAAGACCCAATTACGTTGAGCTTTTAGCTCTAGCAACTCCGGTCACAACTGTCATTATCTGATCATGCACTCATAAATGAAGTGCATGTGTAACAATTAAACAGTGTATACGTCACAATCAAATAGTTCACAGATTCCCATATGTGTGTATGCCACAATGTGAGTAAACTTGTCAATGCATTTCAGGTTCTAACCCTTAATATGGGGACGGGATGTTACAATAGTGCCACCATGACTCTTGGTCACTCACATCTAGAAGCATGTGAAATCATGTTTAGTCAGCTTTCTTCTTATATGGATAAGGCTTCTCTTGAAACTGAGGTTAATCTGAAGTGGAAGGTGCGGATGTATCTTAAATTAGTAAAATTTTCCTTTTTATTTCCAACAGTGTGTTCATTGCTATATTAAGTTTGAGGCAATGCACCTACTTATGCTAACAAAATGCAGGGAAAGGTTTGGGGAGTAATTTATTGGTCTAACTCTTTATAGACAAGTTAATACACCAAAGGGATTCCATTTGACATCTTAAAAAAATTGCATTTATAAAATAATAATATCATCAATAAGTAATTGTTTGACATAGATAGTGTGGCCGTTTTTTGTCAATATTTGCACCTTAATTTGATGTTAACCAATACATTTCAGTGAAACAAGGAAATATAGAATAAAGAAGTATTATTATGCTTTTGTTCTCAAACTTCAATTCCTGCAAGGTTAATTATTATCTTCTTCCTATATGCAGAGTCAAAAATCATGCTGCGAAGAACTGCATATACACATTGCAAATATAGTGAGTCTATACACCCAAGAGGATGCTCCAAAAAAAAATATTATGCATCTATAGTGAATCTATACTCAGAGCACTTTTTAATTAAATTGATTCCCATGAATAACATCTTCATGTGCATTGATTCTTATCTTAGGATAAAGTTTCCAATGAGAGTTCGGCAACCACTAAGGTTTGTGCTCCAAACAAAGCTGAGAATCAAACTGCAGCTACAACAATACCTCCCACAGAGCTGGAAGCAATGATGCTGAGTGGCAATGAGAGGCCTGAAACTAGCAGCATTACTGAGGAAGGTATATTGTTTTATATTTGTTTTACATTTATCAACGTGTGGATTTTTGGTAATTGTGATGGTTTTGATTTAAAAATTACTTTAAAAGATGGTTTGTGTCTCTAATTGCATATCCAATAATCTGCAGCAATCAACTGTGCATATTATACCAAAGAATATTTTCTATATTGTTGCTTTGATCCATTAATTGGAAAATTAAATTTGTAGAAGGTGGAAAATTTTCAATAATCATGCAGAGTTGCATTAAATATTTAGGAGATGTCACTTTTTATGTTTTCGATGATAAAGGTTCTGAGGCTAGAATTTTTGCATTAAAAATCCGTATGGTTTTGTGGGTGTAATTGTTAATCCCTTATGTAGAGCCACTAAAGGAATTACATTCCAGAATGCCATGATATGCATTAGATGGGTATAGCAGCAATAAATGTTTTGGGCTTGATCTGAACAGTAACTAATCTATGCATGACCTCTGTCATTACCACTAATATTTTCATTATTCCAAAATGTTATTTCAGAAAGTTAAGTGAGCACTGTGAAAATTATGATTTATCAGGGATAGTGTTTTGGTGAGTAGTGTGGAAAAGTTTTTATTTACAATTATGAGCATTTAATCTGAGCTGAATTACCTTTTGTACTTTGACTTATAAATGACTTCCAAGTTGATACTTGATGAAGGTGGTCGTTTTTCCATATGTAATTGGTTTAACTTCTTTCTTCTCTTTACTCTCTTTAACGCATATTGAAGGAAAGTTGGAGTTAAGGCCAATACTTATATTAGAATTGTTTAGCTCATGAATTCAAAGATCCTTTGTGGCAATTATACTTGTAGACTGTGATTTATTCTCAAAATTGACTATTGTTGATTTGTTTTCAAGAATGTTACTTTCAAGATTGTAACCCATGAATACACATTTATATATAATCTGGTTTCTTTTTTCCATTCCACCATGAGTTTCTCACAGCTTCATTTACATTTTCACTTTTACTAATATTTTCCCCTACAATGTCATCCCGAAAAAAAATAGAATTTCAATGTTAGTTTTTTCTTTTGTCCATATCATTATAAGAAGTTTCTTGACAATATCAAGGATTAAACATTTCGCATTTTGACACAAAAATATTTTTTAACATAAGGATTCGTCATTTATAGACAATAAATAATCAACAAAATATATAAAAATTACATAATAATGAGATTATAAGAAAGAAATTGTCAATTCTCAATAGGTAACAAAATATGCACCTTGTCGATAAAGATGCACAAATTAACTTAACACTCTACTTTCTTTTCACTTTGTATTTACAAAATATGCCTCCTGCACATAGAGCTAGACAATCATATGTCTCAACAAATCCACTTATATTTACATTATTGTAGTTAACATTACTATTTTGTCGTGAGTTATTTATCATCACATCACTCACACCATGTGGTTGTTTTGCCTATAAGAATCATAAAGAATAGTATCATTAGTGAATTGTAAATAAGTTACTAAACATAATGTCATTAGTAATAGTATTCTCGCAAAATATAAATACTAATTGGGAGTAGGTTATGTCCATAAAAAATGGAACACCTTCAATAGAATTTGTTTGACTTGAATTGGCAGAGATATCCTATCATCAAAAAAGTTAAATAGTATATAATTAAAATACTAGACTAATTGCTAAAACATTTAGTCTTTTTTATTAAAAGTACACATGTAAGGGACATGGAATTCAAGAAAAAAATTACAAATAGAACCTCAAGATTTTCAATATTGTTCTTTTTATGAATTTTAATCCCATTTTGGTTTAAGTGATCTGTATATTACTCGAATATTGAACCATCTCTTCACCTTGTAATCTAACATTGGAGCTTGCAATCGACTGTTGGACAGTTGATCCATTACCTTGTAGTCTAGCATCGACGATTTCCAACATCTTCAAAATACAATCTTGTAAGTCTCTTCATGCTCAGATGCTTTTGTAACCAATTGAACATATAGCCCACACAATTTTTTATATCACATATTTTGACATATCTTGGGATCCAAATTGCTTATGTTGATTCCAGAATTTTCGTCTCTCATGAATCCAAGTTTTGCTTTATGTGTCTATCTTTTCAATATTTACTGACTTGGGATCTCCATAGTAGTTTTCACAGTAAAAATTTTCAAAACATGAGAACATAAAATTCCAACAAACTCAAATTTTCTATAGCTACAATTAACTTTTCCATTTAATGAATCATAAGTAATTGTATGGTAATAGCTCTTCTTATGAGGGGTAATTTGATATTTTGTGATTGATTCATCCTTCACAAAACTTTCAATACAACGATTATGAGACTTACACCACTCATTTTGAAAGCACTTGAACACCTCAAGAGTACAAACAGTAGCTGTATGTTTCAAAGTTTTAATTGGATACAATAATGAGGGAATACTTGTACTTGATTTAAAATCACCCTTTAACTCTTCTTGTCTATGATCATCAATGAGGCTTTCAAAGTGATAAAAAAACTCCAAAAATTTATGTTGATAAGTAAAATATCTCTTTATAACACTATTTATGCTCTCACTTCTTTGTGTTGTCGTCATATCTGCACAAAACATTTGTCTTCCATACACTAAAGCCCATTTCTCCTTTATCCCAAACATGTGCCTCAACCAATCATTGTCTTCAAGTCCGTATTTGCACAACATCTCATTCCATGCATTTACAAAATCTTCCTCTTCTTTAAAATCATATATGCATGAGCTAAAATCTCTAGCAAAATCTTTGAATTGAGATAAAACACCACTTAAATGGATGGCCACATTTTGATATATATGCCAAATACATAAGCGATGATGTGTTTCGGGCCATCTTAGTACTAAAGCTTTTGCCATTGTTGCATCTTGGTCTATAAAAATATATTTAGGTCTTTTATCATACATAGCTTTCGCAAAGAAGCATTTTGTTTTTGTTTTATCTAATTACTGGAGAGTAAGAAACTTGACAATTTATTTGATTATGCTCAAATCATTGTTTCAAGGCACATCTTCATTTATGTTCAACTGCCCTCGAACAACCCTTACAAGTGAATTTAAATCAGTTTTCTAGAAGCATATGACAATACAGAAGATAGTGATAAAAGGATTAGTCTGCATTTATGAGTTGCATATGGTAGCATTAAAGTCCTAACAGATGTTACAGAACAAAATGAAAACAATTAACTAATGAAAATGAATAACAAAATTAACATTTTGAAATGAGAGGAGAGATAGAATTGGGACCTAACCTTATCTTAGCTATTTGCTACCCTTTCTCAGTAGGAGGATCTACGAGGAAGCTCCATAAGAAAACCTGAACCTAAAATGTAAAACCTGTATACCCCCTGGAACGATATTCAGATGTTACCTAAGACAAGACTTAAATATATCAAAACAATATAAAGCAATGCAAGAAATTCAAACAACCAATCACTACGTTTCCATACATATTCGATTTTAAACAGAATTTAACTAGCATATTGAATTTATCCAAATACATGCTTCAATTACATCACCATCCTTAATTAAAGTTATTACATTATAAACCCTTAAATAAAATAGTAAATATCTTAAGTTCAAATACACTCTGTATTAAAATATTTACAAACTTTTAACAAAATACATCATGTCTCATATTATTACATATAACTCAAACATACATTCCCAAATCAAAACACATTCTTTGTTGGGCTATTGCAGTTGTTATTGTTCCAATCTTCAAACCCTCCTATCTGAACCTACACAGGGCAAAACCACCGTACTAAGCATAAAGCTTAGTGGGGAATAAACTAAACAAGATATAAGCTGACAACTATTTCAAACAGTCATCTAAACATTCACATATTAAAAATCACATCAAATTATAAACAGTGTTTACTTATCCATTCTTAAACTGAACCAAAATATCATGAATCTCAAAATAAAATATAATATATCAGAACAGTTTACACATTTTCTTCTGAGCAAAACTCACCAATTTCAAAGTTAAATATTATAATATCAGAATAAAACTTGTTTGTAACAAAACAGAATTTGTTTATTTCAGAACAAAGCTTAGACGTTTCAGATCAGAGCTTATTTATATCAGAACTAAGCATATAATAGAATACATAATAAGTTAGTATGTTAATCCTTTATACAGAAGTGTGTAATGGGATTAATATAGGAAATATCGTGATCGGTATCATATAACATGAGAGACTTATGTCTCAATAACATGAGACATCAAAGTGTTAGTAACAGGAGACACTGAAATGTCATAGGAGTAGCTGCAGACCCTTCTAGACATGCCTATTTACCCACGACTAGGACTTAACAGTTTTGAAACAAAACATGTTCATTTCAGAATTCTCATGTGAGGAACATATTGCAACATATACTACTTTATTCCATTTTGTTCAACTTGACATACTCATTGATTTTCAACCAAACTAATATGTCATACAATTACCAATATGTGCAACAATGCACCAATAAAGGTATTGAGTCGTCACAAATTGTGTATATTCACACAAATAAAAAAAAACACTTCCAACACAATCTCAGATATCAAACTCCTTGGACATTTGATGGTCTGGAAATTAACATAATATCATCGTAGAAAATCCCAATTCACAAACATCCATATCCAGTTCATAATACATAAGCCTTTCGAACTCATTCATTCATGAACACACCAAGCAATTCAATATTGTATTCATCATTATTAAACCATACATTCTTTATATTATCATCTTAATTAATATTGCATAATTAAATTAAATGTTTCTCAATTAAATTAAATACCAATTTAAGTTTATAACACACCTTAAATAAGTATATTTAAGTCCTATTATACCAAATAAATTAACTTAACCTTATATAGTTCATCAATTGCACGAAATCACCTTTTTTTTTTTTTACCTTCCTATTCATTTCCCATAATTGTGGGATAAGTGACCCAAAACTCCAAACAGCTGTTTTCACAGGACAAGTTTTTGGATCAATTTTTTATGGCCATTTTGACCTAAGGCCATAAAAAATGGACCTAAAAAATGGCGTTTTTAGATAATATGTTCTCCTAAACAAATGTTCCTGTATGTATTAAATTTCAAACGCAATAAAATTAATGGAATTTGGTTCATTATTTTGAGAGTTATACCCAAAATATTACAGACTATTCTCAACCGTGGATAGCAACCACAACTCAATTTCAAGCCAAATTTCAAAACCCTTAGTGATAGGCATAAAATTCAATTCCTCTATGAAAGTTATAGATATATCTATCTAGTTTAATTTGAATTTAAAATCATCTCATTTGGATACATACAGGTTTAGATATGGCTAAAATACTGATTCCTATTTAGTGGAACCACTTCTTCTAATAAGTATCTAGCATGTATCAAGTTTCTAACCTCAATTCTTTCTTAATTTAGTACACATTTTATCCACTTCAAACATCAAACAATACATGTTCTAACATGATACCAAGTTTAGTATTCCCTTACCTCACTAAACTTCAAATTCAACTCCAAGAATCCAACTAAACCAAGCTTCCAAATAACCAGCACATACCTAAGTTTAATGTGCAACTTTCAGCATCAAGAAGGTAATAATGCATAGAATCACAAGACCTACTTCTTAATGGAATAACATACAACGATTCCTAGTGTTAATGATCTAAACTCCAGCAGAAGTCTAGAAATTGAGAGAAGATGGGAGGTTTCGGTGGATAGCAAAACAAGAATGAAGAAAGCTGGAATTACTCCAGTAGAAACATACTTCATCACTAGCTAGGTGTCACTAGCTTAAGATGCCACTTAACACCAAGGCATAAAGCCCACTTGCCCACTATTTAAGCCTCCATTTGTTATACTTTAACTAGGCCACTTGTCCTTAAATTATGCTGCCAAATGTCAATGTATTAGCTATGCCAAATGTCACTAATTCCTAGGCTTAGTCATTCTAATTTTCATGTACTAACTTAACTAGCCACTTGAGAATTTTCCTAGTCAAAATACATATTTAAATACCTCAATTCTCTAATGGTATCAATTAATTCCAATTTACTAACTATAGTCCACTTGATTAAAAATTAAAATTATATGTCTTTCATATTCTAATCATAGCACAATTCTAACTCCTATCACACATGCACTTTCATAAATATGTATTATTTCAACTCGAGTATATTCTAGGGCCTTACATGAACCATTTTTGCTATCTCAGCCTAATAATGTATTATAGGTCTATTTTTCGTTTTTGCTATCTCAAAAATTCAAGCATATGAAGCTTTCTTCCTTTTGACCTAAAGTTTAAAAGAGATTTTTTAGTCAAATAACAAATATGCAAAAGTTACAAGGCTTGAAACTATGGGAGCCAAAGCCAACTAGTGATCTTCCACTAATGAAAACATGAACATAGATTAACACAAATGACTAATGAAACCATATCTACAATCGGTTGCAACTCGCACAAAAATGCTATGTCATTGATGTGATAAAGAAACAGTACAAGATATATATCCATCATGAAGTTCTTATCTATCTCTGTTGGATGATCATGCATTTCTCCTAACTTTGTGTTATTGATTTAACCAAACAACATTGTCACATTGACTTAAATACTTTGGTTTAGACCAGAGACTAGCCCAATAGTTATAACTTCCAAAAACAAAGGAGGAGACAATGTTTAGAGAATTTAAAGATCATTTCTTGACTCTTCTTTTAGATGATTTTCTTAGTCAGTTAAGGGCTTTTGGCCTATTTTCTTAGGACTGGTTTAGTATGGTTTCCTAGGAATAGGATTTTGAGACTTGTTACTAAGCTTCGAAATCTTGTCAGTTTCAGGATCAAGATTATTAATAAACTTCAAACTGTAGCATTAGTCATGAGATGGCTTGAATAAAAGCAATTCTGGCACTGAAACTAGTTGTTTATTATGTATTAAAAGCAATTCTGGCACTAAAACTAGTTGTTTATTACGTATTACTTACTTTCTCCTTTTTCTTTTTTGCTATTTTTCATAAATAAATAAACTTGCTGTTAACCACCTAATAAGATAGTTACATTCCAATATAATGATCTTATCATTGCGAAAGGTTCCAATCCAATATTAAATAAAGCGTATGTTATGTAGTTGTATGTGTATATATATATATATCCTATAGAGATAACAAGAAAAATACTGCTTACTTTGTTTCTAATAGCTTGTTAAACTAACCTGCTTGGCCTTATTGAGTAGTTATACTAGGAGCACTGAATCCACTAATCTTAAACCTAAACCTTAGGGATGATTGTTTTAGACAATTATAAGCATATATTGTTACCCTTTAGTTTTTAACTCGACCTAGTAATTCCAACCAGCAATTCTAGCATTCCTAATGCAATTGGTTTATGTGAAACAAGCCTATAGTAACTCAACCACTTTCCTAGTCAGGTTGTGTAATAGTATTTATATTAGCATTGCACTAGCTGCTAAAATATACCAAATTCAAGCAACCAATGAAGCTTAGCAAGTCATAACTAAACCAAAAGGCAACAGCATTTCATCTTAGATTGCTCTGCATTCCATATTCGTCAAATGGAAAATCGAATAGATAATTATGCCTTAATTATCATTGACTATGTTTGAATGTAAATTGGATGATATGCCAAAAAGCTAGCATCAACCATAAAATAAATAAATGTGTTTTAGAATGGATTACAAAACTAAAAGCATAAAAAATTTCACACTCAGACAATTGCAGAAACTGCCACATGCATTGAAAACACAAAATCCTATTCATAAGCAAGTTATTTTCAAGATCCAAATTAGTAATGCAAAGATTATGATATAAAAGTCATCTTTAAGATCATAAACTCTCTTCTCATGCTTTAATGACAACGTTCAATTGATTGTTACCACTACAGTGAAGCAATAGGAAGCTTTGCACCTCCTACGTAATGCCAAAAAGTATGATATAAAGCCCTTAAAAGATCCATCCCATATTAAGATATTTATGGCTTTTCCATTTTACCATACTTTACTACAAAAGCTACCATAAACTAGCTAACTAGATATTCATCCTATAAATAGTCCAGTTGTATAGATACCCCTAAAGTTGATAGTTCCTAAAACCATGAGCTTTCTTTTCCTACACCAAGTTCATGCCCACATAATGACACTAGAAGACACCTATCCCATCCTTGAGCTCTTTCTTAGTAGAGAAATCATTCCTATGAATTCGACAAACACAACATTTGTTCGATAGACATAAACTAAATTTGCCCATGGTTAAACAAAAGAAGGAAGTGAAATGAAATGAACACAGCCCAATAAATATGAAAAAAAATGAGAGGGTCATCTAGCGACAAGGACAGTTCGGATGTAGCAACAAAACCAATCTTTTAAAAACATACAATGATCACAACTCAACACCAAAAAAAATGTAGCTTCTAGTAGAACGGTCATCTAGCAACAAGGATGGTTTAGATTTTCAAACATGTAATAAGAGGATTATAGAATTGGCAAACCAAAGCTACAGGTAAAGTTTTTAATTAAAAAATCAGTCAAAGCACCCAGGTCTCCATGTTGTTGATATGACACTGAAAGTCCTGACCTTTGGAGCAACTATGCATGCTCTTGAGCTCTAACCTAGCGAGAAGAAGAACTACAAGAACTAAGCAAAAGAGAGAAGAATTTGGTCCAATCAAGCATCATCGGTAAAGGTGGGAAGCAAAATCAAAAGAAAGAGGATGAGTTCACAACCACTGTATTAGTGTTGATGGAGAACATAGTTACGAAGCTTTGTCTAAAAAGAGCATACATCAACCTTTAAGAACCCCAAAACTCAATCTAGGATAGACGTAGATGTTCCATGAATTAACCGAAAAGAGGAATGAAAGAGTTAAGGTGGGAAGCAAAATCAAAACACAGTGGGGGCATCAACTTGGCTTAGGCGAGAGCAAAGCCAGCCCTTGAGTTTTATTAAAACATCGACGTTTTAGCATAGGAACAACGATCATGGAACAATTGATTTGATGCCCTTTCTTAGATGTCATATTATTGCTTCGGAAGTATGACCTCACCCTTTTCAAATAAACAGATTTTATACAGCGGATTAAGGATTATGTTATGATTGAATTAGATTTCATAAATTTTTTGTCTTTTTAGGGATGACTCAAATAATTTGAAGGAGGCTTTATAAATTTAAGTATCAAATTTTAGCTAATAAATTGTAAATTCTTTAAGAATTAAATATTTAATTTGTTAAAATTTTAATAATTTCATTTTTAAATAATCATTTAAATAAAATCTAATTTAATTTAAAAATAATCTAAGTATTTATACATATACTCAATATTTTATTTAATAAATATTATATAATTTATTTAATATATAGTTAAAAATATCATACAAGCTTTTAATTATAAAACCTATAAAAATTAGAACAAAAGGTATAAAGTCTCAGGTTATGTTTGATTGGGGGTTTTATAATAAAATAAAATGGAATGTAATATCATTACATCATTTGGGTATATTACATTATAAATTGTCCATCCAAACAACATTTCACTATAGTACATTATGAACCCTTCCATCCCTCCCAAATAATGATTTTCTAATATTACATTCATTTACATTCCATTCCATTAAAAACTTTACGTCCAACCAAATATAGTTTTAAAGTACATTTTAAATCTTAACATTTTCATCAAAATATAATTTAAATCCTAACATTTCAAAGCATTTAGTTTGGTCAAAAAGGGCAAAAGAGATCCTAAGTTTTACCTCTACTGACAAATTAAATTTTAATGTTTTGAAAGTTTTAAAAACGTTCAAATTAAACCCTAAGTTAATTAATGTGGTAGATATTAATATTATTTTAATGTTGATGTTGGTCTTACTATGCTAAGTGAGTCTTACGTGGCAGTGTAGGACCCTTACATAAATTAAATTATTAAGATTACTCAGTTATTATTATAAAAATGAATTACATTTAACTTAAATAAATTAAGCTAATTAAACAACTTATTAGTTCATTAACTGAAGAAAAAAAAACACAATCTTAACCTTTAAATATTTCAATCAACCTAATCTTTGTTGTAGGTTATCGCCCTTCATCACCGTCACCATTCGCCGTGAAGAGCTGATGTCTTTATAGCATTCATCGCTAGTCACCTCTAAAGTCTTCATTAGTTATTGTATCTACTTTTGGTTACTTCAATTATCATAGTTGCTTTTGGTTGCTTCAATTTTTGATCTTTCTTATTGCTTCTTGTTCATGTTTGCTTCATAGTACTTCAATGATAATATCTAAATTTGGTTGCTACAATTTTTCATATTTTTTATGTAACACCCCACTCCTGCGTGACCCGAACCCGACATTGATGATGATATCCGAGTCCGTGCCCCGCGAGGATGGCTTGCTACATCACTCAGACGAAATTCAGTATAAATTTTTTTAAAAGACATTCATACGCGCGAAAAACAGTAGACAATTTGAGCCCACGTTAATTTGTAAACATTTTAAGTCATTACAAACATTCAATAATAATTTAACGTAGCCATTTAATGTACACAAATCCACAACCAAATTGGGCTCACTGTAAATACAAAGCATTATTTTACAGAGATTGCGGAACAAAATTTTATGAGACACTAATGCAGACGCGAACTGATCCCGACCCCTATCTTTCCCTGGCATGCAGTAGGCATACTCCCGTGTCTAACGGAGTACTCTTCAAGGCCTGAAAAATAATTGCAAATTTTGGGT
>JANIJH010001466.1:0-13087 GCA_024520975.1 Erythroxylum areolatum | reverse complement strand
CCACCCAATGACCCTCACCAGGATCCGATTGGTATCTGCTCGTAACACTTAGAGCATACGATACATCGGGCCTCGTACATAACATTGTTCCATGCTAAACCTCTTTGGCATCTCATCTATGTACGATGATTGTGAAAGACCAAGCAATCTTTTGATTTATCTCTATAAATCTATATCCCTAGGATATAAGTTGCTTTAACAAGGTCTTTCATCGTAAATTGATTGGACAACCAAATTTTAACTGATTGCAGCATAGAGTAAGAAGTATCCATCAAATGTTGTATTATCATTTTATTTTTATAATTAAAAACCATTCTAGCTTTCTTTCTACATGGTTTCTAACCATAAAAGTTTTTTGGGGAAGAATGAGAGGACTTAATAGATCTAAGTCTCTTTAGATTTTCTAGTTCAAAAGGTTTTCTAAATTCCTCTTGATCTTCTAAATTATATCTCATAGCAGTAACTCTAATAATTTTTTTATTTATCTATTATTTTTAAGTTTGCTTCTTCTTTGTTCATATCCCAAAATTGTAATAGATTATTAGAGTAAATTTCTTTATTTTTTATTTTACTAATTCTATTCCACCTTTGATGATTTTTACCTGTTGATACTTATTTTCTACAATGTTTTCTATTTTAAGTAAAGGTTTTCCTTTTGAAAGGAACAAATTTTCTTTATACCCTACACCAAACTAGGCTGTGAAAAGTTTAAAGGTGGTTAGTGTATTTCTAACATAGGCATGTTTAATTAAATTAACTATGATTTAGTACCCACAAAGAGTTTTGAAATGCATTTGTTGTTTAATATTATCAAATAGTACTTTATGAAATAACTAAAGAAAATTATTTTTAAAAGAATATAATTTCTGGTATCATAAAAGTAAAATAATGGACATTTTATTAAAAATGGTCCTAATAGTATTTGAGGTTATTAATACCTTTTGATAAATGTATCTTATTATTATAAATATCTAATCCTATTATATTTTAGAATGTTTCATGATATTTTAAAGGAAAACAACTTGCTTTACATAACCAAGGTCCTACTCCACTATCTCTATAGGCAACAAAGTAAAATCTTTATAAGTTATTCTAATTGGAATATAAATAATAATGGGACTATTCATTTTTTTATAATATATATTGTATTATTATTATAGGGTATTTTTATTTTATATTGAGTTATCTTATAAGGTTGGACATGTTCAAAAAAACTAGTTCCTAGCATTATCTCTAAATTGAATCCTTCATTTTCAACTAATAATCTTATAGGTATTTTATTGTCTCTTATCTTAATAGTAATTTCTATGGCAGTATCTATCTAATGTATTTCACCATCGAAATTTATATGTTGATAGGGTTTGTTTAGTTGGAAAGATATCAAATTATGTATTAGATTATAATTAATGTAACTTCCATTAGCTCCTGTATCAACTAAGATATTATAGGAAACATAATTTGTACCATTAAAATATTCTCCTTCAATTTTATAATTAGAACATATCTTTCTTTCGAATCTTATCAAAGTATTAGTATATTATTGTAAATCTAACAAAAAGTCATATTCTATTTCTTTTATATTTGTTATATAAGGAGGATAGATTCTTTCAACTTCAAAAAATAATTTTGGAAAGTCATACTATCGTTATCTGCAAAATATTTTGTATGATGAGTATTAGATAAAGCACAATATATGATATAGGTAATAGAATATGGTTTATTTCCATCTCTAATTAAGTCTTTTCTTTTAAAGTCTTGGATTAAAGAGAGTGTCCTATCAAAATCTTTATCCTATATATGATAAGCCATCTTAAGATTGATATTAAACAAAAGTTTTAGAAATTGAAGATTGCCTCTTAAAATTCTCATACACGTTTCTTTTCTATTACAAATTTGATTATCTAATATTGCTAAAGTTATATACAAATCTATTCCTTCTTTGAAAGTAGATCTTACTATCATTTGTATGGATCTTATATGCACCCATCCTATTTTTGTCCCTAATTTCTGTACGAATGTGATCAAGTTTTTGAGAAATATCTTTTCTAGGTAAAAGAAGAATCAGTACTTTGGTTTTTACCTTAAGATTAATACCATAAAACATATGATATTTTTTAGGTTTTAGTTCAATTTTTTCTAATAATGTCATATTAAATCCACTACACAAATTTATAGAATATATAATATTCTAAATCTGTTCGAGCATATTTTATCAATAAGAGTTTTTTGACTGTATTCTCTATATTGTTCACATGTTTCTATTATATTACATATTATTTGCTAGTCTATTTGAGCATTAGAAGATTATCCTATTTCACTTATTTATTTTTGAACTTGAAGTTTCTTCATATTATGTTTATGTTAATATAAAAATAGTTTCTTTAGAAGAACATTCTTCAAAAGTACCTATTCTAATAAAATCTTCATTTGCTATCATTTAATTTATTTTATCATCCATTTATATTTTTTTATTAAATCATTTACGTCATTCATTTAGCTTTTTATTTATTTTCTTTTTTCTAAATATATTTTTTCTAGGTTTTTATCCTCTCTTTTTTGTATATTTTGCTTTACGTTTCTTGAAATATCTTTTCCTAAAATATTTCTTCTTTTTATATTTCTTTTTTATCTTATTGTAATAATAAGGACTACCATATCCTAGCATAGTAGGCATTTTTAAAACAAAAAAACATAATGAAGATTTTTTTGTTACTTACTTTTCTTCAGTAATATAGCATCATAACATAATTCACTTAAATTTTCTTTTAAAAAATAAATTCCTTTTACAAAGGTATCTACTAGACTAGGATTGTAGGTTGCTTCTAATTTACTACCCCAAGGATTAGGGCTCTTTGAATAAAAAATCTTAAATAACTTTTGTATTATCAACTTAATTATAAATATGGTAATAATAATCTAGGAAAATACAAATATATCTATTAATTTCAAACATATCATATAATTGCAATCTTTGTAATGTCATAGTAAAATTTCCTATAGTAGTTGTATCTTTTAAAATATTTCCTTCTCAAACAAATTTTATTTGAAAAGCTTCATCTTCTCGAGTTATTAGTTTTGTATATCATTATCTAAATTAAATATAGTGGTTTTTGAGTTTTCATCTAAAATCTTTCAAAATATAAGAGAGTTGTTAACTAAAGTTTTTTCTAAAAATTATTTAATCGTTTCATAATCCATTTTATTAATAGCAAAAACTACTCTTAGAGCTATTTCCCATTTATTTATACCCTTTTCTATATTTTGGATGCAATAATATCTAAATATATTGCAAAAGGATTTGTAGCTTCTGTTCTCATTTTATCTATAGGTGTGAAGCCATCGTTATCTTTGGTTATCATATAAGTTCTAGAATATCTGAAATTATGTCTCTAAAACTTTGTAAAGGATATCTAAGAGATAGATTTCGAGAAGTACTAGGGATTTATTGATGGATTTAATTTTATATGCTTATAAGAATTTATAAGATTTAACCACAAGTGCACGGTATAGCAGTAGCTAGCACTGGCAAGTATGGGTCAATCCTACCAAGACTATAAGTACTATTATTAACCCTTTTTCTATTATATAACACCAAATCAGGTTCTGAACTTAATAATTGAAAATTAAACTAAATAAACTAAACTAAAGTTGACACAATAATGAACCTAGATAAAGAAAATAATATGATTAGTCAATATCAAATAAATCGTACCTAAGTGACAAATACCGCTAAGATATCTTAAACACTAATCCTTTATTATGCAATTAAATTATTGATTATTGGACCATGTAAATTCTTATCTTATATTAATATCTTTCTTAAGACTGTTAACAACTGAAATCTCTTTTTAGTTAAAATCCTAAGATTGCATTACTCGATTTGAGAATTTTACTATTAGGTTTGACCTTAATTCAGGAGATTTGTGTCAACCTATCTCTAGGTTTGTATGCAACTCTTCCAATTATGGTAGATCTATTCACATAAAAGGATTTTTCAATCTCAATCATATGAAATCAAATCATGAACTAATATTTCGTATATATTAGAACAAGAATATATTGCATAATTGAATCTTAATAAATCAATCAATAAAACTACATTAAATAAAAATTTAAATCACATTGTCACCATAACTTATAGTTCATCACTCCTAGGCACCAAACAATTTAATTCCTACTTATAGAAAACGAATCAATAAAAAATATTTAAAAGAAAAAAGAGAAATCATATTCTAAATATCCCTTTTTTCTCTAATGAATCTTCTTGCAATTTGGATTGGATGTTGTTCTCTAATCTACTGACATAATCTTTATGTTTTTTCTCGTCCTCTATTTAGAAATTTTTCTTCTTTTTATTACTAAAACATGTTATAAAACTCGCCTCCTTTTTATTTGCATCTATTCATGTTGGGACCTGTTTCTGGAACCTAACCCTTTTGCGGATATCCTAGGACTTGAGAGTATCTTTACTACATCATACATCTTTAATACATTACTTACAACTAATTTCATCATTCATATTTCATTACCCTCAAAACAAAAGGGTCTTATAAGCCACAATACATTATAATATGAAAATCTCAGAAAATAGAAGTTACAAGAACTATAAATTCTAAAAAATGCAACTAAACCCTCCTGGTTACAGAATCTAGCTTGAAATACAAAAATAGGAAATTTTTAAGAATTTTCTTTATAAACTTGCTCGCTTGCCTTCTTAACTATCACCTGTGGAGGGGATAGAGAGGGGGTGAGCTTGAAAGCTCGTGGGTAACAGTTTATAATAAAAGAAAGATAAGCAAAACTTTTGAAATAATTTCTTCCTTTTCATTTGAAAATGCATTCATTGAGTTTAAACAAAAACACATGTTTCTCAAAAACTCTTATCTTATTAAGAAATCAAAATCATAACCAACACAATTTATGCGTTTTTTTGACTTATTTAAAAATCATGAATGCATCAACTTGATCAAACATATCATGAGCACATGAGCACATCAGAATGGTTTGGGTGGATCCCAAACAGAACGTACTACACATTTCTCATATGGGTCCTGTGTAGCCGTGAATAGAACGTACTACGCAATCCCATGTAATGGTCTTACGTAGCCGTGAACTTATGGGAGTCCGCGAAGGAGCTCCATGCCACTAACGGGCAGGGGGAGAAGCCTTTAGACAAGTGCACTTGACTTTACTTAGGGGACCACCACAAACCCTCATAACACATATATTTCATATCTTGTAAACTTGTTGCCCAAACTGGCACTTTTCTTGAAAACTTGTTTTTCACATGCTTGACGTATATCTTGAAAGCCATTCTTGAAAACATGGTTTTATAAACATGCACCTTTTCCAAAAGGCATCACTCAAATCATGTAACAAACATATAGTAGAATTCACACCCATTTATGAACAATAATGTAGCACTTATGATGCAATTGAAAATTAGAAAACTTCTTTGATTTAAAGAAAACAGTAATGGCTTATTAACTTTATTATAAACATGAAACCCACTTTAGAAATCCTTGCTTATAGACGTGCTCAGAATGTCTCTTCTCTTGCAAACGACCTGAAGTCTCTAAGGCTCTTTCCTATTGTATCTTTAATGTGTACTCCGTGAGTTGATCTAACTGAAATAGGTCTCTTCACCAAAGGAAGTCCTTGGCTCAAATGGAAGCTCTTCTCTTCCTTTATTTTTTTCTCTTCTTGAACAACCTCAAAATATCTCTTATAGGCTAAGGAAATTAAAACCCTAGCTTGGTTTCTCTTCTCTCTCTCCTTCTATTCTTCTCTTTGTATTTCTCTCTCTTTTTCATGAAATTCCCTTTTTCTCTTCTGCTTCCTTCCATTTATAGGTAAGACAATAGTTCTTCTTCCAATTATGCCCTTCCATTTATGCTTTATGTCTTTTACACGTAAGTGTCTTGCCAAAAGCACCCTTGAATATTCTGACATAACACTTTATTCTAGAAGAATCTTCTCTATTATCTTACATTTCCAATGACACCAAAATCATTCAATTCGGTTCAGTGATTCGAAAGATATACTTCAAACATTTTTGGACCGCTCTTGTGCAAATCAGCATAATATGCACAACTCTTATTGGAAATTTAAACCTCTTAGAAACTAAATTTGACTTCAACTTCTTCATACCATTTGTAGCTCCGTGTCTCTGGTTTATCTTGAAACAAGAATCATCTTATTCGGAGCTCTATTGATCCAGAAATCATCAAAATATTGAAGTATGTTTAGTAAACTATCCAATTGATATCCTTACTTTGGTTCAATCCATCCCTTTCAAATCAACACTAAGAGCTATGACCTTCAATAGAAACGCAAAAAGAAAAGTGTTAGGAATCTAAGGATTCAAGAATCATTTCATTTGGAGGTCAGATAACCAAAGTATAGCCGAAGAATCAATCAAGATTTGGTCCTCATTCATATTGAAATTGTCTCGAGATAGATGACATAACTCTCACTAGAGATATTGGATTAAGATTATCTTAGGATGATTTCAAAGATAACTTTGAAATATAAAACTTTGAAGAAGACCTTGAGATAAGATTTTTATCATCTGAAGGGTAAAAATAGATCAGACGATAGGATTAGACGAAGCCAAAGGAAAAAGCAGAAGAATGGAAAAAGTCAGAAGAAGTGGGAAAATTGCTATCACTTTCCTTACGGATATCATATTAAGATGTTCTTTATATGGTTCGAAAGAGGACATCAAGATTTACAACTTTCATGAAGACCGATTCTGTCTTCTGAAGGATCGAAAATGGAATAAAAGATATAAGATGAACAGTAACCTAAAAGATACCAAAACATAGAAGAAACGAAAACTGGAGGAGCGAAAGGCAGAAGATAGCAAAACACAGAAGAAATGAAAACCGATAGAGCGAAACGCAGAAGATAGCAAAACACAAAGAAAAAAAAACAGAAGGAGCGAAAGACAGAAGATAGCAAAACACAGAAGAAACGAAAACTGAAGGAGCGAAAGGCAGAAGATAGCAAAACACAGAAGAAACGAAAATTGAAGGAGCGAAAGGTAAAATCTCAGAAGAAGCAAAAGGTAGACGAAACAAAACTCAGAAGAAGCAAAAAGGCAGAAGAAGATGCTTTAGCAAAAGACAGAAGAAGACACGTCAGCGAAGCATAGAAGAAAACGCGTCAGTAAAACATAGAAGAAGACGCATCAGCAAAACACAGAAGAAGTAAAACCCAGAAGAAGACACGTCAGCAAAACACAAAAGAAGACGTGTCAGCAAAATACAAAAGAAATAAAACCCAGAAGGAACAAAACTCAGAAGAAGACATGTTAGCAAAACATAGAAGAAGACACGTCAACAAAACACAGAAGATAAAAAGGCAGACAATATAAAGGGCAGAAGATACAAAAGGCAGAAGATACAAAGACAGACGATACAAAAGGTAGATGATACAAAAGACAGAAGATAGAAAAGGCAGACGATACAAAAGGCAGATGATACAAAAGACAGAAGATACAAAAGGCAGATGATACAAAAGGCGGATGATAGAAAAGGCAGAAGATACAAAACACAGAAGGAATAAAATACAGAAGAAATTTATGAACAGTAACACATAAGAAGCAAAACTTAGACGAAGCAAAATACAGAAGAAGATGATGTCATCATAGAAGAAGTAAAAACACAGAAGATATAACTCCTCTCTTGCACAACTCCCTTATAAGGACCATGGCTTTCAGCCTAGAAGTCCAAAAATTCTATACTATATATTGCTGGAAAGATAAAAGAAATATCTACAACTTACTAGTATACACACTTTCTCTAATCTAGCCTAAATCAGCCTAGATTAATCCAGATTTTCCCTCAAGTACAGAACATGAATTTTCTACATTCATTCATTGTACTGCACCTGGTTCTTAACTTCATGACAACTTGAGATTCTTAAAGACCGAATTTAAATTCGATGTCTTCCCAAGAAATGTAGCCACAGGTTTCTAGTTTAATCCAAATCAAGAATCATCTCATTTGGATAACTAGAGAAGAGGTTGTGGCTAAAGGACTGGAACTTGCTCCTTGAACAATTTTATAGATCTAACACCCATTTTGTTTCAAAATCTTTCCTTAACACAAATCATACTAAGATCACCTTTCCTACTTCATTTACTCCTCATTCTCAACTCCATTTCAAATCAATATCACACAAAGAAAATTTATAGTCCATGACTAATCATGAACACCAACTTAGAATGTACGCATGTGTACATATTCCTCACCAACTTACTACACAAGTGCAACTTCATTTTTGTTTCTAGCTTTCATCTTAAGTCTTCTCCACAGATTTACAGAGACTTACATAGTCACTATACACAGTTGTGTAGGTCCTCACTTGCTTTAAAACTTTGTTCCATCTCACAATTGCATCTAAATTCTTCTCTTTTTAGTTTAAGATGGCAATTATCAGCTACAAATACACTTGAAGTGAATTAAGTACCAAATATACGATACATCTATTAAATAATAAGCAAAACACATTAAATATAGGTATATAATTATAGTGAAACAATCATTTATCAAACATCACCACACTTAAGCTTTTGCTTATCCTCAAAACAAATTATAATATAAATCATTAATGTTGTAAACATACATCCTTTACTAATCTTAACATGTCTATTCATACTCTAAATCACCATATCATATTGATCAAATTAACATACAATTAGATTCAAGTTATCCTAAAACTAACCTTCATAAGTCAATATTAAGAATAATTAGATCTATAATCTTTTTAAAATCAAAAGCACAAATTTTTACACCCTCACTAACGTTCCACTCAAAGCACTCAAGTGTTTAGGGTGAAAAATGTAAGAACTCTCAAATCATTACATACAAGGATTCTTAACGATAGGCTTGCAATAGAATCATATCTCCATCACTTACAAGTAAACTAGAAAAAAAAAATCAAAAGGTCTTAATATAAGGTTTTAATGGTTCTTAGGTAAGGTATGATAGGGATAGTGAAAAAGTGATAAAATTGAAGGAAATTTACAAGCAAGCAAATTGCAAGAAACTTATTTCTTTATAATATGGATCCCTGATACTATAAGTCGATTGGTACCAAAACTTTAAAACTTTTTTTCATGCTCATATCATATATTAATTAATTAATTATTTTTTTAAGCATTCATCATGTACTAACAATTAAAAAAATAATGGACCTCTTCAAATTTCAAATTTCAAGTAATCAAGTAATTATAAATAACTTTCAAAGGTTTAAATAATAAAAAGACTTCAAAGAAAATTAAGGTACGTTTAATAATGTGGTTATCATTAATGAAAAAGGCTAAGTCTCAAAATTTGTTACCCCCAAGGGATAAAATATGGTGGGATAATTCAAGAAAATAAGCTAAACAAATGTTGAATCTAAGTGACTTTATCATTTCAATGCATACTAATTCAATTCAATAGTTAGTAATGATCTAAAGTATTTTAGACAGATTTTAACTAATTCAAGATATCAGTTAATAAAATGTAATAACAAAGATTATAATAAGCTTAAGAAATCCCTAATGTATGCAATATAAGCATAGATAATAAAAAATCAACATTAACATAAAAAGTAAGAAATTGTTTAAATTGCTATTACCCTTATTCTAATTTTAAGGAAGGTTCCATCTGATATTGGATACAATCATCCTTGTAAAATATAAACAAATGGGGATAAAAAGATACACGAAAATAAAAATAATGAAAATAACTAAGACACTTGGAAATAAAGATGTCATAAATGAAAATAACATTGCATTAACATTTAGATAAAAATAAAATAACAAAGGGAAAAAAGAAAAATACACAAATAATGAGAAACAAGGAAAAGAGAAAAGTAAATTTAAGCATCCTTCTGTGACTGTAACATGTCGGTCCTCAAACTAGGGCGGAGCTGAGGAGGACATAGTTACTTCAGATGGTGGAGGTTGAAAAGTCATACCTTAATGGCTCATCATTTGCATTAATAGGTCTCCCATCCATCTATTATAGTCCTCGAGCTGCCCTATTTGCTTGACAATCTCCACCTGTTGTACTCAAATAGTTCGTTGAGTGCCCATGACCTACCTTATGTGTTTCTATAGCTAAGCTATCTTCAGTTGGTCTTGGTATGGTGTACTTCTGCATTAGTCTCCTTACGTGCAACTCGTCCCATCTAGGATGGCGATGAATGCAGACGCAATGGTTACTTAGCTATGTTTGACTCCTTCCTAGCTCCTTCTGATGCGGTCGGCTAGTTTGGAACCCTAATTAACGAGTAGATGTCGACTATAGGTCCTCGTCGTCAATGTACCATATGCATATGCCTCATTAAATCAAAATTCAACACTGTCATGGTATCAACTAGTCATATTGCTGGTAGTCTATCGAAGACCCTTAATTGTCATGTAAGCCTTGTCATTTAAGTTCTAGAGTAGATTTTACTTATCTTCTTCTCGTCACTCTGATGCCAAATGAACTGGGCTAATGTGTTTTTTAAATGTGTTAGCTTCCTCTCAATCATGCTCCATAAATAGAAAACATCTAGATTCCTAACAGCTCCATATCAATCACCCTAACACTTAACGTTGAATCAAAATACCATGTATATATCTGAGTGTGGGAAGTCATAATGTGGATGCCTTTGATTTAATAGGGTTGTAGACTTCATCCATGCTAATCATACACTGAAAGTGTTATGGAGATAATCCATATGAGAAGTCTGTCTGTAGTGTAACGTGCTCTGATGTCCCCCATAAACTCTTGGTTATAAAGACCCATCAAGATGGATAATTGTGAATAGCTTATCCATACCATATCCCCCATCATTTGGAACTGGATCATGTTTGAGTGATCCCCATTATAGTTACCTCTTTTCATGAAGAATGTGGAGAGCACCTTGAGCGTCAGCTCCTAGAAGGCTCCACGATCTCAAAGAAACGGGACCATGCTCTAACGTTAACAAGGTTCTGAACTTATCAGAACTTATCAGGCTAAGCCAACCTACTCTAGCACCTCCTAGTTGATGCATTTACGTGGGTCCCAAACTTTTTCTCCTTAAGTTATTGGTATTGCTCCTCTTGGGCTCCAATATTGAACAACATGTGTGGCCTCTCTAGGGGTTGGACTATATTGGTAGGCTCGTGTTATGGATGAGCTCTAGTATGATCTCTAGAAGATCCTTCTCCTCGTTGTCTCTTCTTTGAAATCTCCTTTTCTCATCGCGGTCCCATCATTGTGCCTACAAATTTAAATAAATGTGAGGAAATCACAAAGAAAGTAAAAAAAAACCCTTTCCCTACATTTATTTAAAGCTTATGACATTAGACATTTTAAATTCATCCTTTTCATCCCCTACCATTATTATTGATTTGCCTTCACCAACATCGATAGTTAACTTAGTAGCTGCCAAAAATGGTCGACCAAGGACAAGAAGTACCTCTTCATCTTCCTCTATGTCAAGAATCATAAAATCTACTAAGAAGATAAACTTATCAACCTTAATAAAAATATCCTGTATAACTCCTCTAGGATATTTTATTGATCTATCTACTAGCTACACATTTATCCTAGTAGGTTTTAGTTCATTTAATTCCCATTTCTCAAATAATGAATAAGGCATCATGTTAATTATGGACTTTAGGTTGGCTAAATCCTTATCTATTTTTAAATTACCAATTTCACAAGGGATAGTAAAACTCCTTGGATCTATAAGTTTTTCTATTAGCTTGCTTTCCAAAATTTCTGAGCATCTTCCACTTAGTGTTACAGTCGAGATCTCCCCTAAAATTTTCTTGTTTAAAAGTAGCTCCTTCAAAAATTTCATATGCTATAGCAACTTCACAAGAGCTTTAACAAGAGGTAGGTTAACTTGGAGTTGCTTAAACATTTCGATGGACTTACCAAACTATATATCCAAACTTACCAAACACCCTTGACCAGAATGTTCTAGCTCGCACACCTTATATTACATAACTTGAAATTATGGATTCATCATTAGCCTGTCAATTTTTCTACTCAGAGCATCCACCTAATTCGCCAACTACATTGCTGCATTTACTTCATATACTCTTGTTAGGTTATTAAGTCTTGCTCTATAAGAGCATCACTGATAATTATTTATTGCCATATCTTCAATAAGGTTATGGGCTATTTTTGGTTTCTTATTATCAAAAGTGCCCCTAGCCACTACATCTACTAGCTGTTTTGTATTCTAATTTAGCCCATTAGAGAAGGACGGAATTTGCATCCAGAGTGGTAAACCATAATGTGGGCATTTTCTCAACATCTCCTTGAACCTCTCCTATGTATTGTATATTGCTTTTGAATCAACCTGGAAGTAAAAGGAGATATCCTCCTCAACTTTACAGTTTTCATTGGTGAGAAGTATTTCAATAAAAATGTCTCTACTACTTCATTCCATGTAGTAAGTGATGATCTTTGCAGAGAGTTCAACCATCACTTCTCCTTTCCTCTGAATGAAAATGAGAATAATTGCAGTCTTATCGTGTCATCATTGGCCATATTAATTTTGAAGGTAACACAAATCTCCAAAAAATATGAGATATATACGTTCAGATCCTCATCTCATAGTCCATTAAATTGAATAAATTGTTACACCATCTAAATAATACTTGACTTGAGCTTAAGTTGTTGGCATTCACAATTAGGCTAACAATGTTGGACTCTGCTCCTATCAAGTCCAATCTAGCGTAATCGAATATCGTTCTTAGTTAGTCTGCCATGGTTCTTGATTCCTTAATTTTGGCACCCGATCCAAAAACTGGATCCCAACTGACGAAAAACGAAAGAAAATCGAAAGAATCGAAAGCGAAGTAAACGGAACTAACGAAAACTTGAATCGGATCATATAGTGAAACAAAGCGAATGTAAATCGGAAGCGAATACGAAATCAAAACAGATCGAAGGCGGACAAATCAAAGCAAACGAATCGAAGCAAATCGAATCGCTTAAACTAAGCGAACACAAATCCGACATCCAAAAACAATTCTTGTAGACAAACTAAACGTTCAGCGTTGGGAATCCTTAAGACATTCCAAAACCGGTATAAATTTTTT
>JANIJH010001415.1:0-13089 GCA_024520975.1 Erythroxylum areolatum | reverse complement strand
TTTATTAATAATAAATATTTTCATTACAAAACTGTAACTGAAGAAGATAAAGTTACATGTAAATACACTTGCTTTCCTGGGCACTATATTTACATAATTCCAATATCTAAAACTTTATGAGCTATCCTAGATGCACCATAATGTCCCCCAACCTCTCTAGAATGACAATGATGTAATACTGAGGACATTTCCTCTTCAGGAGTGTAACGCCTAACAATACCATCCACACAAATCTTATAAAGCAAAGGATCATCCCAAAGATAGTGTCTTACCTCATACAAATTTTTTTCTTTTGAGCATAGGAAAAACCAGGGGGATATATATTACCAGTAAGGTAGTTTACATAGTCTGCAAACCAAGGAGTGACCGTCATAACCATCAGATGCTCATCAGGAAAAGTCTCCCAAATGTCCTTCTTTGTTGCACTGTCCATGGTAGCTTCGTCTAACTTTGATAAGTAACCAGCTATAAAATTCTCAGCTCCTTTCTTATCCCTCAACTCAATGTCAAATTCTTGCAAAAGTAACACCCAACAAATTGGTCTTGGTTTATCAAAAGCGAACACAACCACCAACATCTCTTTTTCTGTAGTGGTGTAATGACGTTGTGCACTATTTAGTGTCCTACTTGCATGAAAAATGGGACGAAAGGTCTTACCTCGTCTTTGGCCTAAAACAACACTCATTGCATAATCACTTGCATCACACATTTATTCAAAAGGAAGAGACTAGTCAGGAGAAATAAGAATAGGTGCAGTCACAAGCATATCCTTTAACAATTGAAAAAATGCCAAACATTTATCGTCAAAATTAAACACAAAATCTTTTAAAAGTAATTCAGTCAAAGGTCCAGCAATCTTAGAAAGATCCTTAATGAACCTACGGTAAAAACTAGCATGGCCTAAGAAACTTCTAATGGATCTAACATTTTTTGGTGGTGGAAGTTTCTTAATGACATCAATTTTTGCTGGGTCTACCTCTATAACCTTGCTAGAAATCTTGTGACCTAAAACAATGCATTCTTGTATTATGGGATGACATTTTTCCCAATTAAGCACTAAATGGGTCTCTTCACACCTAATTAAGACTTTCTCTAAGTTATCCAAGCATGCATCAAATGAAGTACCAAACACAGAAAAGTCATCCATGAAAATTTCAATACAAGATTCAAGCATATCAGAAAAAATAGCCATCATACATCTTTGAAATGTAGCTAGAGCTTTCCATAACTCAAATGGCATGCGTCTATATGCAAATGTACCACAAGGGCACGTAAAAGTTGTTTTCTCCTAATCTTCCGGGGCTACTGGAATCTACAAATATCCACTATATCCATCTAAGGCATAATAAAAGTCATGTCCAGCTAATTTCTCAATCATCTGATCAATGAAAGGTAAAGGAACATGATCTTTTCTAGTGGCATCATTCAACTTCCTATAATCTATGCACTTTCTTCACCCAGTTAGCTTCCTAATAGTTATTAATTCATTTTTTGCATTTTCAACCACAGTGGTGCCTCCTTTTTTTGGCACCATATGCACAGGACTAACCCAACCAGAATTAGAAATGGGATAGATAATACCTACATCTAGAAGCTTTACTACCTCATCTTTCACTACCTCCTTCATGTGTGGGTTAAGTCTCCGTAGGGGCTGCACTATCGCCTTGCTCCCATTCTCCATAAAAATGTGGTGTGTGCAAAAGGAAGGGATTATACCCTTGATATTTGTAATGGACCACCCAATGGCCTTCTTATGGTCCTATAGTACCCTCAACAGCTGCTCCTCCATGGCACTTGACAAACAAGAAGAAATGATAACTAGGAAGTGTTTAGGTGGGTTAAGATAAACGTACTTCAAATGACTTAGAAGAGGTTTAAGGTCAAGAGAAGGGGGCTCTTCAATTCAAGGCTTTAGAAATAGCTTAGCTGGATGTTGAAGAGGCTCGTATGCTCTATAATGTGTCCAATATGCCTGCTCCAACTCAACTACAATATCCTCCAACTCTTCTTGCAATTCTTGTCCTAATTCTTTGATCATTCCTTACGTTTCCCATTCTAACAAATCTGTACAAACAATAGAAGAATCATCAGCATCAAAAGAATAAATATCAACAAAATGGAAAGAGTCAAGAGTAAAAGGATGCTTCATAGCATTGAACACATCAAACATTAGTTCTTCATCTTGAAGTCTCAAGATGAGCTTTCCACATTGCACATCGATGATGGTCCGTACAGTGGCCATGAAAGGTCTCCCAAGAATGATGGGGATGTCTATATCTTCCTTCATATCAAGGACTAAGAAATCCACTGGAAAGATGAACTTCTCAACCTTGACCAATACATCCTCAATAATTTCCCTCAAATAAGTGATGGACCTATCTGCCAGCTGAAGCAAAATAGTAGTGGGTTTGGGTCCACCAATTCTAACTTCTTGAAAATAGAAAGAGGCATTAAGTTAATGCTCACACCCAAATCCATTAAAGCCCTATCTATATGTAAATCACCAACAATACAAGGAATAGTAAAACTCCCTGGATGCTTAAGCTTTGGTGGTAGCTTTTTCGACAATATGGCCGAACACTCATCATTCAGCTTAACCGTGGCATACTCCTCAAGCCTCCTGTTATTAGACAAAATTTCTTTCAAAAACTTAGCATAAGAAGGCATCTGTGTTATGGCCTCAACAAAAGGAATGTTTATATGCAACTTTTTAAATATCTCGAGAAAATGACCAAATTGCTTATCTAATTGCATACCTTTCAACCTTTGAGAATAAGGAATCCGAGGTCTTACTAGATGTGGGATGGGGTAAGCAAATAACCTTGGATGATCCTCCTTTTCAGCTGTGCTTCCTTGGCCTCTTTGCCACTCTCCTGACTCTCTTCTTCTTCACTCTTTTCCACTTCTTTATCCTCCTGTTTCTCCTTAACTTCTTCAAGTTGTCTGTCACTCCTCAATAAGATTGCCTTTGTATGTTCTCTTGGGTTGGCCTCAGTAGTGCTAGGCAGTCTTTCCTTTAACAAACTTGCAATTTTGCTTATCTGATTCTCCAAATTTCTGATAGAAGATTCTTGATTTTGCAACTTAACCTCCGTAGTCAAAATGTACTTCAAGAGTAGCTGTTCGAGATTAGATTTCTTTGATAGCATAGGATTAGGAGCCTTGAAACCTGGAGGTGGCTGTCTCTGAACATTAGATGACTGTGGTTGTGCCACTTGATCATTTCGCCAAGAGAAATTTGAACGATTCCTCCACCCTGGGTTGTAGATGTTAGAAAATGGATCCCCTCTTTGTCTGTTATAATTGCCCACATATTAGGCCTCTTCTGTCTCTTGGGTAAAAGGATTCCCAACTTGACACTCAGAAGATGCATGGGAATCTCCACCACAATGCTCGTATATAGCACAATTCCTTAATGAACAGAAGATGCATGGGAATCTCCACCACAATGCTCGTATATAGCACAATTCCTTAATGAAGAACTAGTTCCTCCTCTCACAATGTGCATCAGATTATCCAACTTCTTCGTCAAAACATCCATTTGAGAAAATAAAGCCATTGTATTGTCTACTACACGAGCTCCTGTAGGTCGTCTGGGATGCTTTTCTATATGATACTGAAAGCTGCTAGTGGTCATCTCATCAATCAACCTATAGGATTGATCTGGCATCTTTCTCATTAAATTATCTCCTACTGCAGCATCTATAGTACCCCTGGTTGATTGGGTCATTCCTGTATAAAAAGTATTGACCTGTTGCCATGTGGAAAATCCATGACTAAGATATTGTGTCAACATATCTTGAAATCGCTCCTACGCTTTATATAGACTTTCATTTTCAGATTAGGTGAAGGAAGTGATCTGATTCTTCATCTTTGCAACCTTGGCAGAAGGGAAAAATTTAGCCAAAAATAATCTCATCATCTCATCCCATGTAGTAATCGATTCTGACTACGAACTAGCCAACCATGCTCTGGCCTTATCCCTTAAAGAAAATGGGAATAACCTTAATCTTACCGCATCTTCCGACACTCCATTATGCTTGAACAAATCACAAATATCCAAAAATGTCTCCAAATGGGTGTTTGGATCCTCCAAATTGAGATGCTCTCACCATGGATGTAATGCTGTGAGGAATCTCAAAACTCGCAAATGTGATCGTCGGCCTTATAATGGAGGCATGGGTCTATTGTTGTGCCCCATAGTCAAATCCATCATAGTCAACTTCCTTCTCTCTTTAGCATGTGGCATCAACCTCTCTTCGTGTTGTTCCATCTCTACAAACTGCTATTCTCTAATCCTTTCTTCTGTGTTACTATTCCGAGCCAATCTGGTTTCCTTACGCAACTTGCGAGCAGTTTTTTCAATCTCAATATCTAGTAGCAAATTCTCAGGCTTTTGACCACGAGTGAGCATAAACAAATTGGAAAAATAAAAAACAAATAATAATAGAGCTAAGAATGGAAAATAAAACACACCGAAGTAAATCAATCAAGCAAACAACTAAAATACTAAAATAAATAATAAAAAATGAAGCAAGATTTAAATATGAGATAATTAACATCGTCTAACTTAATGAATCACAATAGAAAGAATTTCCCCAGCAATGATGCCAAAAACTTGTTGTGGTCTAAACAAAACAATATAAATTAATTTCTATCTAGATCAACTAGAGGCAAGTGCACTCCGTCGACAAGTAATATAAAATGGTAAGAATCGGATATCATACCCAAGGGAATTCCAATATGCTAGATAATTAAATTAAATGATGAAAAATTATTCGAACGATCAAGAATTGATTGATTTGAAAATAAAATAAAGTAAGCGAATCAAGGAAATATGCAAAATGCAAGGTATGAATTAAAAAATGACTAGATTTAATCAAATGATAGAAATCGATTAAAGTATCGGATTTCAATTATATCAGACACTAAAATTAGTAATGGTGGATTGATTTAGGAATTACTTCACTTAAGCAAGTCAAACCTAATGTTCATAGGAATTCCCTTCTCTTCATAATCCGAGTTACCTACTTGATTCATAGATAATTTGAAGTAAAAAACATTCAAGACAAAAAGCCTAAGATTAAGTTTGTTAATCCTAGGTATCCTTACACAAGATCCTGAGGTTAGTCTACACTTTAGTTTCAAGTATGTCGCTTGATTAATTTTTCGACAAATTAAATCCCATTGGTTATGGCATTCAATCATCTAAGGTCTTAATCTAGGTGATCAAGCTAAATTAGGACTAAATATGCATTCAATCAAGCAAAAATCAGTACCACAAAAATTATCCTAATCCGATATCAATCTTAACCTTAACCGAAGAAAACTTACTCACACATATTCACCAATTTAACATAAATCATGGTCATAATATATGGTTGCATTGATTAAATTCACACAATTAAAATAAATAAGGAATAAAAATAAATTAAATCTTAGTAACAGCTGGTATCCAAAGCCTTGGCCAAGTCGCTGTCTTCTTTCCATGCTTGCGTGAATGGAATGGAGTGTGTATTTTTGGAGTGGGGCTGCTACATTGCTCTCCTTCTTTGCCACCAGCTGTCACGTTATTATCTCCACCAACATCTCAACATAGCTTCTTCTTTCCTTGCTTTAGGCTTTTAAAAATTCCAAATATAATGTGTACCTAAAATTAAAACGAATAATTCTTAATTAGTACAATCTAAACATTAAATGGACAATAATTTAGCAAATTATGTATCAAAAATTAATACAAAATGCCCATTAACAAATGTATCATAGGAAATCAATGGAGGACAAATATATTTGGATCTAAAATCCTTCAGGTAAGTTTAAAAATAATTCTTGTAGAGCTCTAATGAAAACAAAAGGAGAAAATTAAAATAGCAAATGATCATATGGAACAAAAATATACCCCCACAGGTATCCTTCCTATTATGGTTAAATATAAAGGATGGTCTAACCTCAAAGAATCGCCTAAGGTTCCTAAACTCTCAAGAAACCAGTATATTTTTTAAAGCTAAAATTGAATTCCCAACCTCTATTTTTGTTCAAATGATGTTATAATAGATGACTATGGGATAAAATCTAAGATGGAATCTTTATTCACAACAAGCTTTTCAACAAAAAAATCCATTATTGAATGGCTATAGGATGATAAGATACTAAAGAGAGAGGAGTTGGCCTCAACTATAATCGGTATGGTTACATGCAAGTATAAGATATGGAATGAAAGAAATTGCAGGTACTTGTAAGATGTAGAAGACATCAAGGAAGGTCTACTTAGAAGATAGTGCAATAGAGTAAGGAGTAGTTAATAAGAGTCAATATTCCAAGGTGCAATATAGATCAATAAAAATATCAAGAGGAACTAGGAAGCTTAAATTGAGGAAAAGAAAAACATACGAGGAACATTTATTACAATCAAAAGTTGGAAAGAGTGGAATTTAAGGGTAAAGATGTTAAAATGTATTGATAGTGGTATATACATCATGGTGGTGTTGATATATATTAATAAGATTGATTCAACTTCTCTTTGCTTTATTTTTACAAACTAACATTGTAGCCTAGCCTTTTAAAGGATTTTAATTTAATTCGTTTTAACTTTTAAAAAAGGTGGTATCAATATAAGAATTTTGTTTGGATTAGAAATGAGATCTTAATAATTACAATTCTATTATGAATAATAAAAGATTAAATTTTACATCATAGGCATGTAATGAATTAGGATTAAAAGAGAAAATTGAAATTATGATTGCTCCTATTCTTTTTAACCATTTTTCCACTGTGAGTATGGCAAGCTCTCAATTAATGGTAGTAATAGGTCCAATTTAGTTACTTGCTAATTTGAGTGAATATCATTAGCAATAAAAATAAAAGAAAAGTTTTATAGATAGTATACTATAAATAGTAAAAATAATATTTATAAAATAATTTCTTTATTTCTTAGTGATAATTATAATGAATATTAAATAATAACTATGTAGTTAGTTGCTTTAACAATGCTACCTCATCATCTTCATCTTCTGACTTTTTATCACTACTTTCAACTTCCTTATTTGTTTATCTACCTATTCTCCTCCATTTTTTTTCTATTATCATCCTTCTATCAAACTTCTCCTGTTGCACTCCTTTACCTATCTTATGCCTCACTACGTTTATTTGCTTGAAACTTTGTTTCTACCTTGAATACTTTTTGGATTATCCAGAAGCTATCTTTTGAGATGTAGCATCTATAAAAACACCTTTCTATTCTTGGTCTTAAGTTTTGTCCAATGGATAATAACTTCCTACCATTGATTTCCAAAATTTACTAGGTTATAGAAGCTTCTTTGCCCTTGAATTCTCATGGTAAGTCCTTTGATCCTAGTTAAAATTCAAACTCCATTCTTCCCATTCATAAGTTTTAGGTGTAAGTAGTTGGTAACCCTAAGTTAGAATTGCAAATGCAGTACTTGCCTCCTATTGAGGCATCTCACCAAAGAATTGTTCTCCACCCTTGGATATTTTGAAAGCTAGAACAAGTAGATGGAGATATACCATTCTTGGATTTTTCTAGATAGAAGGGTTGTTTTTCTAATGATGAAACAATTAGCCTACACAGTTAGAAGCAACATGGATTACTAAAGGTTTTAGTGAAAAATGAGGATGTTTTTCTCTTTAAATTTGCAAGTGTAGAAGAAGAGGAGAGTTATCCATGCTAGTCCTTGGCCCGTTTATTACAAACCTCTATTACTTCATATTTGTAGGCCCATTCTTAAGATAGAGGAGATCAAACAAGAAAACATACTTATTTGGATATGTAAACATGATGTTCCACTGGAGCACTAGACTATAAGTGGTTTGAGTCTCCTTGCTAGCTACCTTAGTCAACCAATTTCATTGGATCAAGCTATTGCTGAGATTAAGAGAGTTAATTTTGTAAGAATATTCATTCTAGTTAACACAATGGCTAATTTACCTGAGTCTACCCCTTTTATTAGACTCAGTGAGGAACTTTGGATACTTGAAGACCAGTCAAGGGTCTCCTATGCTTGGAATCCTAAGCTTGCTGTGAAGAAATACTGGAAGCCAACAGGTAAGGTCTTTTTTACTAGAACTTATCAAGAGCTCATGGAAATTGATCAGCACCAGGAAAAACTAATAGCTCACCAGGTCAAGATAGTAATGAATATTCAAATAGGGTGATCAATAATGGTGTTTAGCTATCTAACTCACATATTGATACAGTCACTAATGAAGCTATTACTGAAATTGAAGAGCGTAAGGCTATAATTACAACTACAGATTATTGTAAGGATATTTTTGAGCAATCGGTATAACAGAAATATCAGTTGATAATCCTAAGATGAATAACCTTAGAACTCCAATAGCAAGAGATAATTAATAGAATTATGGTAAGAAGGACTTTGAAATAATATTTAGAAGAAGATCAAACAGAAAAAAAAAATCCATCAATTAAACTTATCAATTGAACATCTTAGCTTCAAATGTGAGAGGGGGAAAAGCTCCCATCAAAAAGCTAATTATAAGGAATATAAATATGCAACATAAGGAGTGAGTAGTTGGTATTTTAGAGACTAGAATAAGAGAAGATAATGATAGCTCACTGAAAAAATTTTTTAGCTCATTGGTGTGAAATCACTAATCACAATACTCATCCCAATCATAGGATATAGTTTGCTATAATGATGTTTCAGTTTTTCCTATGATTGTTACTAACTAAATGATCCATTTGGAAACCTCAGATAAGTACAATACTCAACTTATTTTCATATCTTTTATGTATGTACATAACAACTAATATTATAGAACATTTCTTTGGAAACTGATCAAGATAGCTTGAAATACATCAGTAGCCCTTAGATTGTCACTAAGGACTTCAATTCTATACTTAAATTTGATGAGGTTAAAGGTCATAGATCAATGGGATCGCCATGTTTAGATCTAAGGAACTGTGTTAAGGAAGCACAATTAATAGATATTCTAATGGTGGGTAGCTTCTAACTGTGTTAAGGAAGCACAATTAATAGATATTCTAATGGTGGGTAGCTTCTTTTACTTAGAATAACAAAGAAGAAGGAGTGAATATCATCAAGAAAAAGATGGTTCAAAGCATGGAAAATATTCAATGGACGCTGAAATTCCATAACTTCTTCTCTAACTATCATTGCAGCAACTTATTAGACCATATTCTAGTTCTAACTCAGAATGATGTTGTCAATTCTAGAAAACCATTCAGATTCATTGATTTCTTACTTGAAGTGGTAGGTTTTGAAGATTTTATTTGGAAGCACTTAGAAACCATTTAGATTCAATGAATTTTTACTTGAAGTGGTAGGTTTTGAAGATGCTATTTAGAAAGCTTTAAAAGAATGGATATTTTCCACTAAATAGCACATCTTATCTAAAAAGTTGAACATTATCAAGGCCGAATTGAAGATCCTTTTTTTTAAAAAAAAATTGGTAATACACATCATCTTTTAAACACTGCAAAAAGTTATTTAGACTCCATAAAACAACAAATCTACAATAACCTTGAATCTAGTCAACTGTAGGAATTGGAGAAGAATGCTCTATATTATTTTTCCAAGACACTATGGTATGATTACTCACTTATAAAAGCAGAGGTAAAGATTGGAATCGTTAAAGAAAAGGGATAAAAGTACTTCATTGTTCCATAAAGTTGTCATTATTAGAAAGGCTGAAAATAGAATTGGTTCATTGTATTTTAATGCCTCTAGCCTGAATTCCCAAACTAAATTAATTGAAATTACCTTTTTTTAATTGATGAACATGCCTACTAAAGTACTTTTTTTTTACCTTTACTCAAACCAATTCTACAACGATGCTTATCCCCTCAAGAGATTGAATTTCTCTCTCAACCTATTTTTATGTAGTAAATTAAGGTAACTTTGAAATCTTTACACCCATTTAAAGCTCTTGGTCCTTATGATTTCAATGTGAACTTTTTCTTGCAAACTTAGCCACTCAAAACAAATTTAGTATTATATGTTGTTATGGAATTCGTCAATAGGGGATCAATGTTGATAGAGATTAATCAAACTTTTATTACAATGGTCCTTAAAATTGGGGAACTCAATCATTTCTCAAACTTCACCCTATCTTATGTTGCAACTCCATTTATAAACTGGTCTCTAAAATCCTTGCTCAAAGTTTGAGTAAGGTGCTTCCAACTCACATTGGTGAATCATAATGTACATATATGATAAGTGTAAATTGCATCGTGTTTTAGGGCATAGTTTGATATGCGTTTAGCCGTTAGTTCGATCATTTAGTATGTGTTTAGGTTAGAATTGTGTTAGTTTGTTAATTATTTGTGTTTTAAGTGTTTTATGGGTTAGTACAAGCTTTTGACCTTAAATATTAGTACAAGCTTTTGAGCTTAAATATTATAATTTTTAGATACCTAGATGTGTTTGCTAGTTTTTCAGGGTCAATACCAAAGAACGGAGGAGTTTTAACAAACATTCAGGCCTAAACAATAGCCCACGATCATGGCCTATTAGGCCACGATCGTGACAGAAGGCTCAAATGTGGGCCGCAAATGTGGCGTGCATTAGGCAGACACGCAGTTGCTTACAAACTTCACATTTTGAAGGACTTTTTGAACCTTTCATATCACAGAAAGACCCTAGGGTTAACCAAAACATAAAAGACTATTTAAAGAACATTAAGAGGAGCACAAAGGATCTTTTTGCATCAGCCACACTTGAAACCCTAAAGAGAGAATATCGAGAGAGAAAGAAGAAGAAGGAAGAGGAAGAAGAGGAAGATGAAGCTGACTCAACATGTTTCCCGAATCAGGAAGTTTCCTGATATTGCCGCCTTCCGTCATCTATTCTAAGTCATTATTTCCTTTTGTTTCGATTTTATTTATGTATAGAATTGAGATGGATAGTAAAATGATAGGATTTGGAATGTTGATGATGTTCTAAACTCTCCTTCAGTATTTTATTTTAATTTAATGAAAATTTAATTTATTGGGTTTATTGGATGAATGTCATGATTTGATTGCATTCTTATATAATTCGGTAACAAACTGAAAGGGTGAACTGAATGAAAAAAGATTAGATCAAATTAATGAGAGTTAGGCGATTTAATAGAAACTGTGTCAAATCATAGTGGTAATTGCGAGGAGAGAGTTCCCGTGTGATGGTCTGATAGTTTATTAGAGTGCTTCAGATCTAATTAGGGTTTTAGATAATTTGTGAATTGAGAGATTTCAAAATCCCTAATCTGATTAGGGTTTATAATTTAGGGCTTAATGGTTATAATTCAAGAGAGAGTAATCAACCTTAGGATAGTCTAGAATCGACACTCCATTGACATATAATCAGCTAGGTTAGCGTTAAGTAAAATCCCCTTTCTCATAAATTGGTAAATTCCTTAGGTTGATTTCTATTGTGATTGCACATTGCTCACTTGTTAATACTTTTGTGTTTAATTTTTTATTTGATTGGTTGAACTCAATTCTCATAATTAATTTCTGTTGCATCTTTTATTTTCAGTTTTATAGTTTTTCTGGCCTTATATTTAAGGATTAGATTACTCTCCTTCCTTATAAGATCAACACCTTTAATACTATGCTACAATCATGCGCTTGAGGAATATTGAAGGTTTATAAGATTAAAACTTATCCTGATCAATATATATGTGGAAGGGCTATTGGAAATAATATATTGATACTTTAGGAGCTGATCAAGACTTGTGCAAAGAAGAATGGTAGAGCCAATTATTGTATAAAAATTGACCTTAAAAAAGCCCATAATTGTCGGGATTGAGGCCTCATCACTAATATTTTAGTAGCTATGGAATTACTAAATAATGTTATCATGTGGATCACATAATATATCTCATCTTCTTACTACAACATCCTTACAAATAGGCAACCTACAAATATTTTCAAAACCAATAAAGGAATTAGGTAAGATGACCCTATATCACCATACCTCTTTGGTTTTGTGATGGAAGTATTCAGTAGACTACTTCATAAGGTAGTGGAGAGTATGCCTTAAATTTCATTTAAAGTGTAGAATGGTCAAACTATGTCATCTTTGTTTTGTTAAGGATCTTATTTTAATTTCCAAAGCTGAACCCTATGTCTTAGCTCTCAAGAAAGCCCTTAACATGTTCAACAGAAAGACTAGTCTTCATGTAAATTTCTCCAAAAGTGGTTTATTTTTATCCTATAAAGCTACTAAATTGGAATCTACCATAGTCTGCATTATATGCTTCAATGTCCAACAGCTTCTAGTAATGTATCTTGGCATTCCTATCTCAAATTCCATATTCAAAGTTATGGATTATGCTTTCCTAATTGAGAAGATTTATCACATAATTACTTCTTATAGTGCTAGGAATCTCTCTGTTGCTAGAAGAGCTCATCTCATCATATCCATTTTAAGCTTTATTAGCATCTATTAGGCAGCTCACATTGCTTTTCTTATGAAAGTTATTAAAGAAATTGACGTAATTTTAAACAGGTTCCTATAAACTGGTTGCAAAGGTAACCCTTGCAAAGTAAATATAGGATGGCAGGATGTTTGTTTACCAAAAAGTCAAGGTGGTCTCAATATAGTTTCTCTCAAGACATTCAATTATGTATTACTTTCTAAAAGACTATGGAGACTCCTTACTGATAAGGAAGCTTTGTATTGTAGATGGATCCATATACACTTTATTAAAACCAAGAACCTATAGAGTTTTAACTCAAATAACCTACCCTCTACCACTCTAAAAGTTATCCTTAAGCTGAGAGGAAATTTGAGGCCTCACTTCATCAATCTTATTGGCAATAGGGAATCTACTTCCTTTTGCTTTGATAATTGGCTATTAGTAAGACCTTTGGAAGATTTGTGTTGGGCGCCGTTTCTGGAACTCAACTCTTAAACAGAATCATATGACGTGAAAATATTCCAATGAGGTCTCCTTAACCATCATCGATTGTTTTTCATAACTTCCCAATCATTTACCTCACAATTTGTCCAATGGTGTGCCCACATAGCTTAATCACCATATTCGAACTCATTTCTCCTATTTGTGAACAAAATTTGGAAATCTTCAAACCAAGATTTCAATTTG
>JANIJH010001294.1:0-13097 GCA_024520975.1 Erythroxylum areolatum | reverse complement strand
TCCTTATACCATATCATGTATGGATTAGCATGATGATTTGGATTTGTTGCTTCTACTGGAAAAATGATTTCATAAAAGTTTTTAAATCTACCGTTTATCCAAATATAACATGCTTTCTTTTTCCGATCCAACATTTGCATGGCCACCTATCCTAAACTAGAATCAGTCTATTTTAGTATTGTAGCACATAGTGGTTAAAATTTCTACATTCTTCATGACATATATCGATACATCACAATGAATTAAACGACACTAACTAATATTTACAATAATCTTTCAATGTTATACCTTTTTCCTAAAGTTTCTAATAGGTCAAAATCAAAGTACCTAGGAGGTATTAACCCTCTATCCTTAAATTCCTGAAATCTCATTCCTTCTTCTTCCAAAAAAATAGGGAATGAGGCACGACAAGTGGCTGCCATATCACATTTACCTTCTCTTGAGACTTGGAGGCATAGTTGGTCAGTTGGTTTACGGGCTATAAGCTTCTTTGGAGTCATTTAAGGAGAAAAACCTGCAAAAAGAGTTAAGAGAGAGATTAACATTTTTTAAGTGAGAAAGAGAGAAAAAAACTTACCAAATCCTTGGATTTTTAAGTGGGTAATGTGAAGTAAGTGTTAGGGGAGTGAATAATGACGAAAAACTGTGGAGAAATTATCAGGATTTGGGGAAAAGATGAAGGATGTGTGAGGTTTGTGTGTGTGGTGTCAGTTTTAGAGTGAGAGAATGTGAGAAGATGAAGAAAGAAGAAAGGAGGGATTTTTAAAATCCTTTGACTGGGGATCCCATGCGCTGGATTGAAAACAAAAACATGCAAGATTTGGCTAAAACAGTAGATTTCAAAAAATTTTCCAAAATTAAAACGTAGCAGAAACAACATAACCAAATCAACATGTTTCAGCCATACATGACGCAGCATAAGGAAAATAATTAACATAAGAACAAGATGGAAATTATACGGACTCCTTGCTATAGGTTTGACTCCTCGCTTTTATATCCTCTTCTTGTCAACATATCCTCTCCTTGTTATTGTATCCTTGACCAATTCGATCTACCACTTGTTTTCCTTAGATAACTTGGTTACTAAGATCCTTTGGTGGGAAAGGAGAAGAAATCTTGAAGAGATTTTCCTTAGTTGAAAGGCAGAACAGCCTAAACCACCCACCCACAGATATTGTCCGCATTGGGTTACCCCTCAGGCCAAGCTCCTCACGGTTTTGCTCTTCCCACACTCTGGAAAACACGTCTATGGGAGAGAGGTATCCATACCCTTATAAGGCGTACTTTGCACCTCTCCAACTAATATGGGATTTCATCATCCACACCTTTAGGGCCTAACCCTCTTTAGGGCGCAACGTCCTATGCTAGCACATCAGGTCAGGAATTGACTCTGATATCAGTTGTAACAAACCAGACCACGCACTAGCAGATATTGTCCACTTTGGGTTTCCTCTCGAGCCAAGCCCCTCATGGTTTTGCCCTTTCCACCCCTGGGAAAATGCGTCATGTAGGGGAGAGGTATCCATACCCTTATAAGGCATACTTCGTTCTCCTCCTTAACCGATGTGAGATCTCACACTCTAATGTGAACAATATCTATGGGCGGGTGGGTTGGGCTATTATAAGTGATATCAGAGTCAGTTCCCAACCTGAAGTGCCAACATAGGACATTAGGCCCTAAGGGGGTGGATGATGAGATACCACATTGATTGGAGAGAAGAATGAAGTACACCTTATAAGGGTATGGATACCTTTCCCCCATAGACGCGTTTTCCTAGTGGTGGAAAGGGTAAAACCATGAGAGACTTGGCCTAAGGGGCAACCTGAAGCAGACAATACTGTGAGCGAGTGGTCTAGGCTATTACAAGATGGTATGAAAGCCGATACCTGAACTGTTGTGTTAGCTAGGCTGGGCCTTAAAGAGAGCTGAGCCCTAAGCAGGTGGAGAGTGTGAGATCTCACATCGGTTGGAGAGGAGAACGAAGTATATCTTATAAGGGTATAGATAACTCTCCCTTACAAGATGCATTTTCCTGGGTGTAGGAAGAGCAAAACTGTGAGGGGTTTTGCCGTAGGAGCAACCCATAGCAGACAATATCTGTGGGCAGTTGGTCTAGGCTGTTACAAATGATGGTAAGGAGGTGGATTAATGTAATGAGTTGTACAATTGCTAAGTGTAGCTTAATTGAAGGAAATTGGTTTGAATGGAGTGGTTGAATGTGTCATTGATTGGAACTGTTACTATATGACATGATAGGAGCATGAATTATTATGATAAAGTCTTGGAAATGTGATTTGAAAATCATGCATAATAGATGTTTGATAAAATGCCTAAGTGAACTTGATTTAGGATTTAAGGCTTTATAATGGTATGCATTGGAAAGCACATTTATGTTTACTTAGATTGAACTTAAATTGTTGCTTAGATTGACAAGTAAAGGCCTAATATGCTTGAATAAAGATGTGCTTAATTATGTTTTGAAAATAAGTATGAGATTAAAGGCATTAAATGCCTTAGAAAATGCAAAAGACAAGTTAATATGACTAGTAAGGAAGTAAACTTGTGAGAAGTTTAATGGTCAGATTCTAGAGCTTATAGCGAGTGATATTGTGTTTCATACCCTTATGTGAGGGTGTATAAAATAATGTATTTTGAAATAATGTTTTATTATATATTTTGAAATAACTTTTATTGTATGAAATAATGTTTCAACATTATTTTTAAAACCGATATTTTATTATATATTTTGAAAAAATTATATTGTTTTTAACAACCTGTGTTTAAAGTGCAAAGGAGAATGCTTTATGATGTTTTAATTTCATATTTTGAGAAATGATATTACTTTTACCAAACCTACAATTAAAATGCAACGGATAACGTCTTATTTTTCTGAAACTACGTTTTTGAACAACTTTGCATTTGGATTTTAAAAGATTTTTATTGCATAAAATAGTATTTTATAAATTACAAATGCACAACCGAGTCATGTATTCTGCATGTATTTGTTCTTCTTTAGCTTAGAACTATGATATGGTTTCATTTTATTGGTTGGACCGATAAATGAAAATATGATGCTTTACTTATTTTTTGTACTTAATTTTTGTATATGATTTTAGTGATTGGTGAGGAGACAATTGGTATAGGCTCTTTTCATTGATACATAAAAGTCGAGTCCGCATATTGGCACTTTTTTACAAGACTTGTAGGTAATTTCACACCTAGGGTCTGGACACTGACGAGGTCATCACCTAGGGTTATGATGCTCTTGTCAGCCGTAGTCCGAACTCATCACAGATGAAAGTCGAGCTAACATCGAAAATTGGTGGGTGTGCACATTAGATTGGCTAACTATTGGCGACCCACATGATTATTTTACCTTATTCTGATATTTGTTTTCTAACAAGATTTGATTTATACATTTGATGTTTTTGTGCATTTATGTACTGGAACTGGAACCTATGTCCACCGGATGGGTGATTAATAGGTTGAGCCTATGTGGTTCCTAACCAGTATACAATGCAGAATTAGAGTGTGAGATCCCACATCGGTTAGAGAGGAGAACGAAGTATGCCTTATAAGGGTATGGATACTTCTCCCCTATAAGACACGTTTTTCAAGGGGAGGAAAAGGCAAAACCGGGAGGGGCTTGGCCCAAAGGGTAACCCAAAGTAGACAATATCTATGGGCTGATGGTTTGGACTGTTACAAGATGGTATTAGATTCGGTTCCCAACTCGATGTGCTAGCATAGGGTGCTAGGCCCTAAAGGGGCTGGGCCCTAAGTGGGTGGATTGTAAGTGTCACGACCTAGTACCACATCGGGCTCATGAAAATTGCCGCATAACTGAGCTAAGAACACTCACGGTATCCTTAATCCAACTATGCAAAGCTAACTGAATATCTATTCTTTTCTCTAATTTTTTTTAAAAATTTGGGTAGCAAGCTGCAAACAATTTTAAACACACTTCTATATTTGCATCCAACCACAACTTCAAAACTTTAAAGTCCACTCAAGGGAATCTTAACAACAGTATCAAAAGATCCATACATAAAGTCATTTATAAAACATAAGGCAATACAAAATTAACCTAAAATATCATAAAGCGTATTTACATAAACACATTTCAAGAGCCATTAGACCATAAAAGTACAAAATAGGAAACTACATATGTGCAGTAATACCCCGAAAATGTTAAAAGACTGCATGATCCCTTCAAAGCTTCAAACTCACTAAATTAACCGGCATGGTTGGAAAACGGAGGGGGTGAGTACCCTAGGTACTCAGTGAGTAAGAAAAGCATATAACATAAATAGAATTTGATTCATAATAAGATGGTGTAGATAACCTATGAAGTGAATATATATCAAATAGAAAACACATAGGCCTAGCCTATGACTCAACATATGGTTAGGAACCATATAAGCCTAGCCTATTAACTAACTCATAAGGTGAACATAAGTCCCAGTTCTAGTACACAAAAGCATAAAAACATCATATGTATCAATCAAATCTCGATAGGAAAACCAATATCGAGATAAGCCAAAACAATCATGTGTGACATCACTAATTAGCCAAACTAATGTGCACACTCACCGATACTTGATGTTGGCTTGACTTTCATTCGTGGTGAGTCTGGATTACAGTCGACAAGAGCGTCATGACCTTAGGTGATGACCTCGTTAGTGTCTAGTCCCTAGGTATGGAATCACCCGCGCGTCTCGTAGAAAGGTATCTATATGGCGACTCGACTTGCATGTACCAGTGTCAAGGGTACAGAGGTTGTTTAATCAGTTATGCCCAGCACACGATTGGCCAATCATTTCTTTACCAGTCACAAAAATCATATACAAAAATTAAATACAAAAATAAGTAAAGCATCATATTTTTATTTATCGGTCCAGCCGAATAAATAAAACCGTACCATAGCTCTAATCCAAAAGAGAATAAATACATGCAGAATACATTGCTTGGTTATGCTTATGTAAATTCCAAATCATTATTTCATACAATAAAAGTTATCTTTTGCAATTCAAGTGCAAAGTTATTCAAAAATGTAGTTTCATAGAATAAAGCATTATTCTTTGCACTTTAAATTAAGATTTGTTAAAAACAATATCTTTTCTCAAAATATGTAATAAAAATATCATTTTCAAAACCCAGGTTGAAATATTATTTCATACAATAAAAGCTACCTTTGGTTCTTCAAATGTATAGTTGTTCAAAACAATGACGTTTATTAAATATCTAAACATATTAGCGTCCATTTAAAATTCAATTCAATTATACGTTACCTACGTTCAAAATTTCACGTACTAGTTATCATACTTGTCTTAGGATGTTCAAATCCTATTTGAGAAATATGGTTTTTCCAACTCATCTCAAAAGAAGGTATATACTCTCTTAGCTTTAACAATCCTGGGTACAATACCTGAAAAGAAGCTCCTTGATTCACAGCTCCCGAGCCTTTATACCTGAAAAGGATATACAATGAAATTACTAACTAAACATAAATTTCCTACTTATACACCCTCACGTAGGTGTATAAAATACAATATCACTCTTTATAAGCTATAGAATTTGAACATAAACTTCTCACAGGTTTACTTCCTTACTAGTCACATTAGCTTTTCTTTTGCATTTTCTAAGGCATTTGTTGCCTTTAATCCCATACTTACTCATATCAAAACATAATTAAGTACATTTTTATCCAATCACATTTGGCCATTATTCATTAATCTAAGCAACAATTCAAGTTTACTCTGAGTAAACATGAAAGCCTCTTTCCAATGTACATCATCGAAATTCTTAAATCCTAAGCGAAGTTCGCTTAGGCATTTTATCAAACATCTAATGTGCATGACTTTCAAGCCACATTTTCAAGACTTTATCTTAGTAATTCATGCTCCTATCTTGTTATATAGTAAACACTACACATTCCACCACTCCATTCAAACCAACTCCTTCCATTTAAGCTACATTTATCAATTACACAACTCATTACCTTAATCCACTTCTTCTCCCACCATTTTGACCTAACTTTAACCAACACACATCTTCTTCATTCTTCGTCACTAATTCACATCATTCATGTATAATTAACACCATAGAATTCATTTAAACCATCAATTTCAAAAGATATTCAAAATTTCACAAACTTTCACCTAAAAGGGACAATTTTGGTTTTGACTTCAAGAACCCTCTCTCCATGGCACATTTAATTCATCTAAACCATGTTTCATAAATATTCAAGCATGGAGAACAACATATCTTAACACCAAACTCAAAATCATAATGTTGAGAGAGATTAGACAAAATTTACCTACACTTTCCTTTAGTGATATCTTCAAATCCTTTGAGAATTTCTCAAATGTAATGATAGATTTGAGTTCTTTGACCCCAAATTAGCTTAGAACACATTGATTGAGGTTGATGAATAAAAAAGATGGTAAAATTTTAGGTGATGGGCAAAACTCCTTCTTCTTCCTCTCTTCTCCTTTTTTTTCTTCTCTCTTTTAATTAAAATATGATGGTTTAAGTCTTAAATGGGGGTGCACGTCCATACATAAGAAGGGTCTAGAATTTTGACTCTTCTTTGACCAAAATATGGTGAAATTACCTTTTTGCCCTTAGGTTATGTGAACTTACCATTTTACCCTCCAAACTTTTCCTAAATTTGCAAGTAAGCCCAAAATTTGGGAATCACAAAAACTTTTATTTTTATTTTAGTCCTCAGACTTTTGGGAAATATAATTAAGCCCCTTAACTTTATAAAATTACAAATTGGTCCTCTAAGAATTGAAAAATTACAATTAAGTCCTTTAATTTTTAACAATTTTTGCAAATAAGCCCTTATATATATATATATATATATCAACTTTTCCAATTAAGTTTTCTAAATGTCCAATAAATCTATAAATCATGTCTAATCACCTTTAAGGTATTAGAACACATTTAATTTAACCACTATGGTCATATCCATCCAGTGGACTCGGTTTTTCACACTTAAAAGCTTATATGTCGGAAATCTCCAAGATTTCACATACTGATAAACTCTAAGTTCATGTAAGGGCATATAACATTATAAATCATTGGCATACGTACCAAAAGGATTCAAATTCATCTTTGAACTCATATACAACCATGTATATGTCAATATAAAGTAGCATCTCCAAATACAAAACAATCACCAAAGGGCTTAGAAAGTCAGGCGTTACAAGTCCTCCCCTCGTCAAAAGAGTTTAGTCCTCAAAAATCCTAAATTAAGAACACAAATAAATGGGGGTACCAACATCCCATAGCATCCTCAAGTTCCCCTATCATCTCCCCAACCATCAAGCTAACCTAACCTTATGTGCAATGTTTACATCCTCTTCCTAATGTTCCTTTATGAACAAGCCGTCTTCTTTTAATCCTAACTCTCTCTAAACAAATCCAATTACCATGATTCTTAATCCCCCTGAAAGTAGACTTCCATTAATCTTAATATATCCAAAAATTACACAAACAACATCTCCCTTTAAAATATAATCTCCATCCAAATTATGTCCTGTTTCTAGTAAGAAGCAGACTGGCAACCGATACTAATCCCTCAATAAATCATTATCAATACATCTTCTAACAAAACCGTTTCACAGAAGCATTAATAAGACATCAATAATCATTTTTAATGTTTTACAATTTCACTAATTCAGACTCTAAGGTCCTCAAAAATCAGGAAATAATACAAGGTTCTTACATAGGGGTCTATCACAGGCAGTATTAGGGAAACAAGTATAACTCGTGCTCTAGTCACTATTTTGTCAATCCACTTTTACAGAGGTCAAGTTAAGACATATATCTATAACTTTAACTGTTTGAGTTTCATCAAATTCGTGCTCTAAGGATATGAAAAATAGATCGAAAGAAAAAGATAGAATTGAAACCAGAATTTCAGCTTATCTTGATAACTTCTTTCCTTCTCCATTTTTTTTTCTCTTCTCATTTTCATTTTTCTCTCTCTTCTAACCTTATGATAGACCTTCAATCTTACTTCTATTTCCTTTTCATCCATTTTCTTTAGAAAATTTAAGAAGGTCAAACTAATCCACGTGCCACCATTTCATTGGTCCATGTGTCACTTACTTTAGGCTCAACATGTCACTCATTTTAAGGCTACACATTTCACCATTTGTAAAGCTACACATGTCACAATTCTAAAGTGTTGTTTATCGCAATTAAAGGGCCACTTGTCACAATTACACTTAAGCCACTTGTCATCCATTTAACTAAGCCATTTTTCACTTATTCCTAATTCACTAATTAAAATTCGTCAAAACAAAATTCAAGACAAAATCAACACACAATTACATCATATTCAGTAAAAACCTTTCCGCGGTAGGAACATGTCAAATGAGTGTATATACTATCTTGCAATGTTTTCTAAAATAACTCATTTGGCTCAATCTAACATTTTAATCTCTTAACAATTTTAGGAGGTAGGATATTACAACTCTCTCCCTTAAACAATTTCATCCTCGAAATTCTTACTTAACTGATCAAATAGATGGGGGAATGCTATCGCTACAGAATTAAAGAAAGACATTGTTTAATAAAATAGATCGAACTAAACCTAGCTTATCTGATATCCCAAACATCCTAAGGAATGTTGACAAGTACTCTAATCGAGGTCAAAATCATTCGACTATTAAGGACATCAACTTAACGATCCGAGACTCAACTTCTCGATCAAAGACTTTCAACACCTAGACTCGATTCCTAAGGCTCATGAACCTTTTACAAATAGGGATAACACTTGAAAATGTACTAACCATGGCTTTGATATCAATTTAATCGTCACGACCTGGTATCACATCGGGCCTATGACAATCACCGCATAATAGGCTAAGGACACTCACGGTATCCTTAATCTGACTATGCAAGGCTAACTGAATATTTATTCATTTCTCTCTTTTTTTAAAAAAAAATTAGGCAACACAACGACTGTGTTTTAAAAATCCCAAAAAGCTACAAACAATTTCAAACACAATTCTATATTCATATCCAACCACAAATTTAGGACTTTAAATTCCACTCAAGGCAATCTCAACAACAGTATCAAAAGATTCATACATAAAGCCATTTATAAAACACAAGGCAATCAAAAGTTAACTTACAAAATCATAAAGTGTAACTACATAAACACAGTTCATGAGCCACTAGACCATAAAAGTACAAAATAGGAAGCCACTCATATGTGTTAATACCCTAAAAATGTCAAAAGACTACATGATCCACTCAGAGTTTCAAACTCACTAAATTAACCTGCAGGGTTGGAAAGTGGAGGGGTGAGTACATTAGGTACTTAGTGAGCAGGAAAAGCATATAACATAAATAGAATTCGATTCATACCAAGATGGTGTAGATAACCTATGAAGTGAATATAAATCATATAGAAAACTCATAGGCCCAGTCTATGACTCAACGTATACTGGTTAGGAACCATATAGGGCTAGCCTATTAACTCACTCAACTGATGAACATAGGTCCCAGTTCTAGTACACAAAAGCATAAAAATATCATATGTACTAATCAAATCTCGATAGTAAAACCAATATTAGGACAAGCCAAATCAACCACGTACGACCCCACTAGTTGGCCAAACTAATGTGCACACCCATCGATACTCAGTGTTGGCTCGACTTTCATCCGCGGTGAGTTTGGATTACAGTCGACAAGAGTGTCATGACCCTAGGTGATGACCTCGTCGGTGTCCAGACCCTAGGTGTGGAATCACCCGCAAGACCTGTAGAAAAGTGTCAATACGGTGACTCGACTTTCATGTACTAGCATTAAAGGTACAGAGGTTGCTTGATCAGTTGTGCCCAACACACGATTGGCCAATCGTTTCCTCACCAATCATAAAAATCATATAAAATAATTAAATACAAAAATCAAGTAAAGCATCATGTTTTTATTTATCTGTCCAACTGATAAAATAAAACCATACCATGGCTCTGAGAAAAAAGAGAATAAATACATGCAGAATACATGGCTCGGTTATGCTTATGTAAATTCCAAAACATTAGTTCTTATAATAAAAGTTATCTTTTGCAATCCAAGTGCAAAGTTATTCAAAATTGTAGTTTCATAAAATAGAGCATTATTCTTTGCACTTTAAACTCAGATTTGTTACAAACAATAACATTTCTCAAACTATGTAATAAAAATATCAGTTTCAAAAACCATGTTGAAACATTATTTCATACAATAAAAGCTATATTTTGTGCTTTAAATGTAAAGTTGTTCAAAACAATGACGTTTATTAAATACCTAAACATATTAGCATCCGTTTGAAATTCAATTCTACCATACGTTGCCTAGGTTCAAAATTTCATAAACTAGTCATCATACTTGTCTTAGGATGTTCTAATCTACTTTGAAAAATATGGTTTTCCCAACTCACCTCAAAAGAAGGTATGCGCTCTCTTAGCTTCAACAATCCTAGGTACGAGCTCCTTCATTCACAACTCCTAAGCCTTTACACATAAAAAGGATATATAATGTAACTACTACCTAAACATAAATTTACTATTGATACACCCTCACATAATTGTATAAAACACAATATCACTCCTTATAAGCTATAGAATTTGAACATTAAACTTCTCACAGTTTTACTTCCTTACTAGTCACATTAGCTTTTCTTTTGCATTTTTAAGGAATTTAATGCCTTTAATCCCATACTTACTCATTTCAAAACATAATTAAGCACATTTTGATCCAATCACTTTTGGCCATTATTCATCAATCTAAGCAACAAGTAAACATGAAAGCCTCTTTCCAATGTACATCATCAAAATTCTTAAATCCTAAGCGAAGTTCACTTAGGCATTTTATCAAACATCTAACGTGCATGACTTTCAAGTCACATTTTCAAGACTTTATCTTAGTAATTCATGCTCCTATCTTGTTATATAGTAAACACTACACATTCCACCACTCCATTAAAGCCAACTCCTTCCATTTACTCTACATTTATCAATTACACAACTTATTACCTTAATCCACTTCTTCTCCCATCATTTTGACCTAACTTTAACCAACACACATCTTCTTCATTCTTAATCACTAATTCACATCATACATGAACAATTAACACCATAGAATTCATTTAAACCATCAATTTCAAAAGATATGCAAAAATTCACAAACTTTCACCTAAAGGGGACAATTTCGGTTTTGACTTCAAGAACCCTATCCATGACACATTTAGTTCATCTAAACCATGTTTCATACATATTCAAGCATGGACAACAATATATCTTATCACCAAACTCAAAATCATAATGTTGAGAGAGATGAGACAAAATTTACCTGTACTTTCCTTTAGTGATATCTTCAAATCCTTTGAGAATTTCTCAAATCTAATGATAGATTTGAGTTCCTTGACCCCAAATTAGCTTAGAAAACATTGATTGAGGTTGAAGAATAAAAAAGATGGTAAAATTTTAGGTGATGGCCAAAACTTCTTCTTTTTCCTCTCTTCTCCTTTTTTCCTCCTCTCTTTTAATTAAAACAAGATGGTTTAAGTCCTAAATGAGGGGTGCACGTCTACACATAAGAAGGGTCTAGAATTTTGACTCTTCTTTGACCAAAATATGGTGAAATTACGTTTCTGCCTTGAGGTTACGTAAAATTACCATTTTACCCTGCAAATTTTTCCTAAATTTGCAATTAAGCCCAAATTTTGGGAATCACCAAAACCTTTTTTTTATTTTAGTCCTCAAACTTTTGAGAATTATAATTAATCCCGTTAACTTTATAAAATTACAAATTGGTCCTCCAAGAATTGAAAAATTACAATTAAGTCTTTTAACAATTTTTGCAAATAAGTCTCTATATATATATATATATCAACTTTTCCAATTAAGCTTTCTAAGTATCCAATAGGTCTATAAATCATGTCTAATCACCTCTAAGGCATTAGAACACGTTAATTTAATCACCATGGTCATATCCATCCAATGGACTCGATTTTTCACACTTAAAATCTTATATGTGCGAAATCTCCAAGATTTCACATACCGACGAACTCTAAGTTCATGTAAGGGCATATAACATTATAAATCATTGTCATAAGTATAAAAGGATTCAAATTCATCTTTGATCTCATGTACAACCGTTTATATATTAGTATATAGTAGTATCTCCAAATACAGAACAATCACCAAATGACTTAGAATCCGGCGTTACAATAAAATCCCACATCAATTAGAGAGGAGAACGAAGTACACCTTATAAGGATATGGATACTATTCCCTCTCAGACACGTTTTCCTAAGGGTGGGAAGAGCAAACCTATAAGGCACTTGGCCCAAGGGGTATCCCAAAGTAGGCAATATCTGTGGATGGGTGGTCTGGGCTGTTACAAATGGTATCAAAGCTAGTACCCAAACCGTTGTGCTAGCCAGGCTAGGCCCTAAGGGGGTAGAGAGTGTGAGATCCCACATTGGTTGGAGAAAAGAATGAAGTATGCCTTACAAGGGTATGGATACCTCTCCCTCACAAGACAAAATTTCCCAAGGGTGAAAAGGGCAAAACTGTAAGGGGCTTGGCCCGAGGAACAACCCAAAGCGGACAATATCTGTAGATGGGTGGTTTAGGCTGTTACAAAAGAAGCCAAAAATGAGACCCTTCTCATTCAAGTTTTGGATAGAACATGCAAGAGAGGAGAGAGTGACTAAAAAATTCAACAACCCTTCCTCACACTCTCTCAATTTTGGTTATAGATGAAAGAAAGAAGTGATGTAGAATGAAGTGATGTGCATCTAATGCATCACTTCATTCTTTAATCAAGAAAAAAAACCAATAAATGAGACCCTCTCATTTGTTTAAGATGGCTATATAAAAAGACCAATAACCTAAATGAGACCCTCTCATTTTCAGTTATAAGATGAAAGAAGGGAGAAAGTACATCAAATGCACCTCCTCCTTCTTTAATCAAATGAATGCTAAAAGGTTACGTTACTGCCATCATTAAAAGAAAACTATTAACCCATTTAATGATAAGATCATTACTCCATGTAATGATGGTAAAGCATGATAAAAATCATCTTAAA
>JANIJH010001251.1:0-13099 GCA_024520975.1 Erythroxylum areolatum | reverse complement strand
CTCATTGTTATCATCTTTAACTACAGTGAATCCACCTCTTTTAGGAACAACCTGAGTAGGACTAACCCATGAACTATTAGAAATTGGGTAAATGATTCTAGCTTTAAGCCACTTTTGAATTTCATTCCTAACCACTTCCTTCATTGCTGGGTTCAATCTTCTTTGGGGTTCAATGCTAGGGGTGAATGCCTCCTCCATAAGAATTTTATGCATTACAATAGAAGGACTAATTCCTTTAATATCTGAAATTGACCAACCAAGGCATTTTATAACTCCCTTAACACCCTAAGCACTTTTTCTTCTTCTAAATGAGTTAATGAAGATGAAATAATGACAGGAAAAGTTTGATTAGCACCCAAGAATGCATATTTTAAATTTTTAAGCAAGGGTTTCTAATCAATCAATGGGTGCACATTTTTCACTTTACCAACAACATCAGCATTAGTTACATAAAACAAAGGCTCGGTTTGATCAAAAATTTTCTAGCATTCAAAAGAATCCAATACCATCATAAAACAAGCATCATCATCATCCATAACATCTTTTCTAAACATACCTTCCAAACACGTCAATAATGGGTCTTTGGGTATAAGGGAAGGAAAAGATGTTACCACACAAGATGATATGAAGTCCACTCGATTGCAAGTCGGTATATCACTTGGATGTTTGAGTGATCTGTGTATATTGAACCTTACCTTCTCGCCATTTACATGCAAGGTTAGTTCCCCTTGTTGCACATCAATCATTGCACCTCCGGTAGCCAAGAATGGTCTCCTAAGCATGATTCGGATCTCCTTATCTTCTTCCATATAAAGCACCACAAAGTCTGCAGGGAGAATAAATTTGTTAACACGAACAAAAACGTCTTACTACAATATCTCGAGGATAAGTGAGAGAACAGTCGGTTAGTTGGAGACAAAATGTCGATGACTTGACTTCTCCTAATCCCAGCTTTTGGAAGATGGAAAGAGGCATGAGATTTATGCTTGCCCCTAAATCGCAAAGAACTTTACCAAAATATGTGTTGCCGATCTCATACGAAATTGTAAAGCTTCCCGAATCTTTCAATTTCTGTGGCAATTTTCTTTGCAAGACTGCACTACACTCCTTGGTCATCAATACCATTTTATAGTCTCCAAATCTCCTCTTTTTGGTAACAATGTCCTTGATGAATTTTGCGTAATTCAGTACTTGCTCAATAGCTTCAATCAAGGGGATGTTGATCTCAAATTTCTTAAAGACTTCAAGGAATTTTGCAAATTGATCATTGATTTTCTTTCGCTAAAATCTTTGAGGATATGGCAATTTGGGGATGATTTTTGTTTACAGTTCCCTTTCTAGTTTCTTCTCTGAGTTAACTTCCTTCTCAACTTATGTAGGTGCACTTGCTTATTCACAAGTATTCCTTTCTTTGTTCTGGTTGGATTTAGTAGAGCTTTGTTCTTTAGGTTTCACTTCTTCCAATTCTTTTCCACTTCAAAGAATGATGGCCTTGTACTGCTCTCTCGGGTTGGTTTCAGTATTACTTGAAAATTTCATCTGATTCAAATTCCTAACAGCATTTGCAAGTTGTCTCAATTAAACTTCCAAACCCTTCACTGAAGTCCCCATACTGGTTACTTACATCTTTAACTCATCCATCTCCTTCTCGTTCTTGTGGAAATGGTTCCTTGTCTTGGTTACAAAAGTGCCAATCATTTCTTCCAAGGAGAGTCTACGTTCTGTCATTGGTGGTCCATATCTAAATAGTTGGGGCATGTTCCTTTGAATACCATAGTGATATTGCTCCTTAGAGTTGTAGCCTTGACCATATTGATTTCCCATAGGTTGAGACTTAAATCCCAAGCTCCTTTGGTTAACAAACTGGGCTTGTTCCACCTCCTCATCATTGGTGTAGAATAAATGACTAGTAGCTGCCACCTGCTCATTCTGTCTTTCTTTTGACATGAATTTTGAAAATTGATTGGATATGGTTGCTAATTGAGCAGATAGCTGAGCCACTTGGTCCACTCCTAAAATTCCTCTTTTTCCATTAGTTTTCTCGAAGGGCCACTGGTAGCTATTCAAAGCCATATCTTCTAGCAACGCATATGCTTCTTGAGATTTTTTCTCATCAGAGTACCACCTGCTGCTGCATCCATAATAGTTCGAGTCTGGACATTCAACCCGTTGTAGAACATTTCCACTTGTACCCACTCTTGGCATCCGTGATGTGGACACTTTCTCAAAAGGTCTTTGTACCTCTCCCAAGCTTGATGCAATGGTTCCAAGTCATGTTGTCTAAATGTACTGATCTCAGCTCTTAACTTTGCAGCATTACCGGGTGGAAAAACTTTAATCAAGAACTGTTGTGCCACCTCTTGTCGAGTTTGCATTCTATCAACAGAAATTAAAAGAAGCCAATTCTTTGCTTTGTCCTGAACAGAAAATGGGAACAAAGTGAGCCTAATGTCATCTTGCGATGGGGGTATTTGTGGTTGGGAAGAAGGATGGGTATCTTTAAACCTAAACAAAACGACGTTATTTGGTGTTAAACCAAACGATGTTATTTTGATTAAGTTTATAACGTTCAATTGTCCATTCAACGGTGATGTATTTCTTTAAATTTTACCGACAGAATATTACGTCGCTAATAATCAGTTGGCAATGTCAGTTCTCCAACTTACTGCCATTTTCTCCCGCCTTATTCACCGATGGTAGTTAGTCCGTCACTAATCATAAATTTTCCAGACACCTTTTCTGATAACTATAGTATTTCAGTTAGTAACACAAGACTTTCTCCCAATTTCAGTGACAAATATTGGTTCCGTCGCTAAATGAAAATTTTCTGAATTAGTTTTTCGACGATATACAATTTTCGTCATTAATTTGCTACGGTTTCTTGACCGTTGGCAATGTGTTCATTTCTTGTAATGTCTTAAGGATAATTGTCTCAAATTGAAGAAAAATAATCAAAAAGGAGGAGATGGAGGCAAGAACTAGCAGAAATCGTCAGATGACGCTAGTGTTGCCACCCACGAAGATGTCCTTGCTCTAGTGGTTGATGCCACAAAGAAGAGTGCAAAAGTTCATGTGATAGCACATGTTGATAATGACCAAATTCACGAATGGATCATGGATTCAGCTTGTCATTTTATTTGACTCCTCACAAGGATTAGTTTCACACATATGAACCACTCGATTAAGGAGTAGTAATGATAGGGAATGACAACACTATAGGATTGTGGGCATAGGCAGTATAAAAGTTTGGATGCATGATGGGATAGTGAGAACAATATCAAATGTAAGGCATGTCCATGATATGAAGAGAAATTTGATCTCTTTAACAACCTTAGAAGACAATGGTTATGAGTTTGGCAGAACGAATGGTTCGCTGAAGATCATCAGAGGATCACTAGTAGTCATAAAGGGCTATTAGAAAGGGAAACTTTACATTTTGAAAGGCAAGATTGTTGAAGGCTAGTCTTTAGTTGCTTAATAATCTATGTCTGATAAAGAAGTAACAAAATTATGCCACATACAGTTAGGCCATAAGAGCGAAAGAGGCCTTTCCAAATTGAGCAAGCAAGGACTAGTTGGAGACCGAAAGGTTAGTAAACCAGATTTTTACGAACATTGCTTATTTGGTAAATAAAAGAAATTTTCTTTTGTTACTCTGAAAAAACACAATACTAAAGGAAGTCTTGATTACATCTATGATGATTTTTGGAGGCCATCTCGTGAGGCATCTCTTAATGGTGCTCGTTACATGGTCACTATCATTGATGATTTTTCAAGGAAAGTTTGGGCATATTTCTTAAAGCATAAAAGTGAAGCCTTTACTGCTTTCAAGGAATAGAAGACAATGATTGAGAAGCAAACCGAGAAGCAAGTGAAACAGTTAAGAACAGATAATGGCTTGGAATTCTGTTCGAGAGAGATCAATCAGTATTATAAAGATTATGGAATTATGCATCATTTAACCATTCTAGGTACCCCACAACATTCCCACAACAAAATGTTGTGGCTAAACGAATGAACAAACCCCTATTAGAAAGGGTAAGATACATGCTTTCAAACTCTAAACTGGGAAAAAAGTTGTAGTCAGAGGTAGTCTCAATAGCTTGTTTTTTGTTGAACAAATCTCCTTATACATTTAACAGTTTAAAGACACCTGAAGAAGTTTGGTCAAGTAAACTGAAAATTTATGGTGACATTAAAGTATTTAGATGTCTAGCTTATGCACATGTAAGTGAAGGTAAGTTAGAACCTAGATCAATGAAGTGTTTCTTTTTTGGACACATTCCAGGAGTTAAAGGGTATAGATTATGGAATCCATAAACTTCCAAAGTTTTCACATCTAAAAATATTATGTTTGATGAGGCATCTATGCTACATCAAAAGGAGGAGTTAACAATAGCATTAAGAAGAATGAGATTGGAAGTAAGGTGAAGCTCTAAATACATTCTGAGAGCTATGATCAGGATGTTAAAGATAATCAGTTTGAGGTGGAGCGACAAGCCAACGTGAATAATATTTAGCCATTTCATTATATTGTTGTTGATCATCCCCATCGTTGCAATCAAGGTGCACCTCAAAAGAGGTTGATTAAGGAAGCAGACTTTGTTGCGATTGTTTTTGTAGCTGATGAGGAGATAGAGTTGTTTTGAGCCCACTAGTTATAAGGATGCAACTACCTGTCAAAATTCTAATAAATGGGTTGTGGATGTGTAGGAAGAAATGGAATCACTTCAAAAGAATGGCACTTAGATTCTAGCAAAATTACCAAAAGGTAAAAGAGCAATCAAGTGTAAATGGGTGTTCAAGAAAAAGGATGGAATTCTCATAATTGAAGAATCGAGGTATAAAGCTAGACTTATTGCTAAAGGATTTAGCTAGGTACTGAGCGTTTACTTTAATGACATTTATTCACCCGTTGTGAAACATAATTCCATTTGGCTTTTTTTGGTCTTGTTTCATCTAATGAACGTGAATTTGAGGAACTTGATGTTAAAAACAACATTATTACATGGTGATTTAGAAAAAGAAATTTACATTCTACAACTCGAAGGTTTTTAGGTTAAGGGCAAGGAAGACCATGTTCGTAAACCCCAGAAGTCGTTGTATGGTCTTAAGCAATCGCCTCAACAGTGATATAAACGTTTTAATACATTTATTTTAAATCTTGGCTTCAGGAGAAGCAGTTATGAATCTTGTGTTTACATAAGATCAGTCAGCAATGGTTCCTTCATATATTTACTGCTTTATATAGATAGCATGCTCATCGCAGCCAGAGCAAGTCAAAAATTGCCAAGATTAAGGCACAATTAAGTGCAAAATTTGAAATAAAGGATTTAGGTACAGCAAAATGTATCTTAGGTATGAAGATCAGGCATGATCGTAAGGCTAAAAAGCTTTATCTTTCTCATGAGGGTTATATACAAAAAGTTCTAGAGAGGTTTGGTATGTGCAAAGCCAAACTAGTTACTACACTTCTTACTGCACACTTTAAGTTGTTGTCACGACACTGTCCAACCTCAGATGAAGAAATTGAGAAAATGGAGAAGACATCATATGCTAGTGTTATTGGGAGCATTATGTACACAATGGTTTGCACATGCCCTGACTTAGCATATGTCGTTAGCATGGTGAGTCGTTACATGGATAATCCAGGGAAGGAGCATTGGCAGGCACTGAAGTGGATATTAAGGTATCTTAAAGGTACGTCTACAGCTTGTCTTGCGTTTGGAAATTCTATAGCTAGATTGGTTAGATATATGGATTTAGATTTTGCAGGTGATCTTGACACTCGACGATCCACATCTGGATACATCTTTACTTTTGGTGGTTCTACTATAAGTTAGAAAGCTTATTTGCAAGCTACAGTAGCTCTTTTGACTACAGAAGCTAAATATATGGTAGTTATTGAAGCAATGGAGGAAGCAATTTGGTTAAGAAGTATCTATGTAGAGCTTACTCAAGATGATCGTAGATTGGAGATATATTGTAATAGCCAAAGTGCTATTTTGTTAACAAAAGATAACACGTTCCACTAGCGCACTAATCACATTGATGTCAAATATCACTTTGTTCGAGAAGTCATTGGAAAAGGTGATATTATGGTTGTGAAGGTTAGTATGCTAGATAATGTTGCTGATATGAAGACAAAGACTCTTCTTGGATCCAAGTTCTAACACTGCTTACACTTAGTTAATCTTGTTTCTTAAATATCGTTTGATTTGGAGGTGGCCATGAAGTTTGAATAGGGAGGTTACAATTCAGTTTGCTTAAATGCGTTTCAAGGTGGAGGATTGTTTGTTAACAACAAAATTGATGAAAGGTGGAGATTGTTATATTTGCCTCAAATTTTTAAGTTAGCCTTCATCCCACATCGTTTGTGGAAATAGGCCTTAAGTCGTTAGTCTCTTATATATATGGTCCTTATCCTATATTGGATATATAGCATAAGCCTTTTGTTTTTAACTCTTATATAAAGAGTCTAGTGGTGGTTTTTAGATATAAATTACTAATTGGTGGAGGCTAGTAATACAAGTGTTTAACCATGTTATTTGTAAGAGAGTTTCTGTACTCCTCCTTCATAATGAAGATTTTTTCTAGCTTGTCGCTTGAGGTTTTTCGCCGTGTTGGGGTTTTCCTCGTAAGTTCCTTTTTCCCTTTTAGTTTGTCCTTGCATTTAAATTCTCACTTTCGTTGGGTGTTATTTTGATGTTGTTTTGTAACATCTCGTTCCCATACTAAGGGTTAGAACTCTAGATTTGTGTAATTGAGAAACAACAATGAGAGTTTAGAAACAAGCATTTCAACTCATGCATAATGTTAGCATACGCACATGTGAATATTGATTTTGCACACTAAAATGATTATACATGCATTCACTGACATTTTTCGGGTATAATTGGTCTACAAATGTTATTATATTTGGAATTGTGAATTGTATGTGTTAAGAATTGATTTGGAGAGTATACTTACTGAATCAAAATTTTTAGTGAAAATTTGAGAAAATTCTGTAATTTTAAGGGTATATTGGACTAGGAAAAATGTCAAGTGGTAGAACAATTGATGAATAGTGGTAGAAATAAATGGCAAATGGTAGTAGAAATTTTAATATATGAAATTAAGGTTTGATGACTTATTTCATTGAAAATTGGGAGACAATTGGATTAGAAGTGGAGACAAATAGACTAAACAATTAAGTGTTATTAAGCATAAATCATTTAAGTGGAAGGTGGCATGACAAGTGTCATGACACCCACAAAGTGTTTTTATAAAACCTATATTATTGCCATTTGAAAGACATCTTCTTGTCTTTCATCCCTAACAAAGACACTCTCATCTTCTCCATTCTCTCCTTCTATGAAACTCACTCTCACCTCACCATGTTGATTTTTATCCAACTCCTTCACTTTGTTTCTTCAAGATTCATTGTCTTCTCCTTCTTTTTTCTAAAAAACCCAACTTATTTCACCTTGAAAGTTGATTTTTATGGATATTGAAGGAGCTAGGCTCTTGGAGATTCTTGAACAAGCCTTAGGTAAATCAAGTAAGTAACTATTACTTTTTATGGCTTTGATGAATGATGCATGTTTGATGATAGTTAGAGGTTAAATGATCATAAAATGAGGATGGGCACATGCTAAAATGTGAATGAGGAATGTGGTAGATTCATGTCTTGCTTTTACATGGATGATGATTAATGGTCCATGAATTGTTATAGAAATGTTTTAGAGTTAGAATGAATCCTTAATGAATGTAGAATGAAGTGCAAAAAAATTGATTTGTGAATGGATATTCACATGTTTTGTTTTTTATATATAAAAACATAGATCATTAGTTATTTTAGAAATGAATTAGATTGAGTATTGAAGTTAAAGAAAAGACAAGTATAGTATCTTGAAATGGGAAGAATTAAGGTGATAGTTAGAAGTATAATGACAATGAAAATGAAGTTGAATATGTGGTGTAAGTTGATGATAAATGTGTATATACGTGTATGTTCTGTTGTTAGGGTTCATGATCAATCATGGACTATAATTTGTTTATGGATGATACTGAGTTGAAATGGAGTTAGAATGATGGGAAAATGAGGAGAAATTGAATTATAAATGATAGACAAGATTAAGGTAGTGAATGTAGTAAGTAAAGAGTTAGAATCTAGAAAATTGGAAGATGAGTCCTGATTGTGCTTCTGTGAAAGTTCACTGTGGCCAACTCCTTGGTTCGCCGTGGCCAACTTGCAGGATTTCCTTTCGAGAAAAGTTCGCCGCGGGTAACTTTCCTGCACAACTTGAACATGCTTCGGTATTTTAGGAATAACTTGTTCTATGGTTATCCAAATGGAATGATTCTTGATTTAGATTAAATTAGAGACATAGGGCTACAATTTTCTAATTGGCGTATAACTTTTGGAGTACTAAACCAAATTGAATGATCTTGGTGTCAGAAGAAAGCGTTGCCAAATTACTTCATTTCCCTTGTCACCGTGTTCATGAAAAATAGACCCGAAGGTCTAAAATTTTAGAGATGTTATAAGAAAAAATGAGAGTTTGGATAATGTTTGATCTTATAATGTTATAATAACATTAATTAGTGAATTATTGATATTAAAGTACCAAAGACATGAGTATAATGAAATGGAGATGTTCATATGATTGTAGTTATGATTCAAAGGAGATGAGTAATGAGTATCTAGTAAAAGTGAATGAGAATTGGATATTATGAAAGCAAATAATGATAAAAATGAGAATGTGTATAAGATGTGAAATTTGATAATATACCAAGGATTGCCATTGAGCATGCATTGTACTTATTCCATAGACACATTTGTGCATAAAGGAATACTTATAATTTGTGCAAATTTTAATGTTTGTGCATCGTGTGTATTGCATAACTTTGATGTACAGGATAAACGTTCACATTCAGAAGTCTTTAGATCATGGAAGCTAATGCTAATCTGGAGCGTATTGTGAGTCGACCTAGATGGTCTTACTTTTCTGATTGTTTCGTTATGTATTATTGATTGAATGATTATGAAATATGATTGTACTGATTTCGGACATTGAATGTCCGACGAGTTTGATATATGCATTAATAATAATAGAAGTGCTCATTAAATGTGAATTGGAAGAAATAAGTAATACTCAACTTAAATCTTGAATGCCAGACTAGATTCTGATGACATGTGTAAAGTGAAAATAAGTGACTGATTGAAAATATGTGAATGTGATACATTCCATTGCATGAATGCATAAAACATAAAAACAGTTGTGATCGGAGTAGTCATCGAAAAAGAGCTTAAAGCTCAGATTATGAAAAAGAGCTTAAATCTCAAAAAGTGTATAAGTCAAAGGCTCACTATATAAAATGAGCCCAATATTCCCAATCAATGAGTCTGGTATCCACGATAGATAAGCGACAGTTATAGGTACTTGGTCACAACAAAGTAATAAATGAATGTGAGTCTCATAAGCATTGCATAAACATTTAATATGCATGTTTGATTATGTATGATATAAATGGTTAAAATAAATATTTTGAATGAATTTGGATTGTGAAATATGAGTTAAATGAATGTGAAATGTATATGACTCAATATGAGGAATTGATACATTGATATGAATTATGTGATTATATGTTTTGATGTGTTATGTGATTGACTGAGCCATCGAGGATGGTCGCTCACTGAGATTGCAAAAACTCACCCAAAATTTGCAATATTTTTCAGGCTTAGAGAAGATCTCCAGTTAATCAAATTGGAGTCTAGCCACTGCATTCGAGTAAGAGATAGAGGTCATGATCAGTTTGCTTATGTATTTTTATTTTTTATTTTTGTATAGAATTGAGTCCTCTGCAATTATTGTACATGTCAAATGTTTGTAAATGATTTTGTATTGTAATAACAATTATGAATTTAAGTGTTTTGTGTCTGTAATGGGCCCTAACGACTAATGAAATTCGGAGGATTTATGAAATGATTGTAACCCTTGTGATTGAAAAAGTTTATGAATAAAGTAGGCCCAATTGATTATTGATTTTCACATACATTTGTGCTATTTTTGAAAATTTTGTACTAAGTTTCAAGTATTTGACTATTCTAGCTGCCACCCTTACAGGACACGCACTCGAACATCACTCAGGATGTCAGGTACGTGTCTTGTGAGAGGTGGGTGCTACATGTTTTCTATATGCTTTCTTTGTCAATATAATTCCTTTAGGTTGTAGCCATCATAATAGAAAGTATGGGTGGTGAATATTTACCGAAGTGAAATTCATCATCATAAGAAACTTTATGGACATGTATAAATGCAAAGAATACTCTTTCTGACCTATTTCACACATATTAGTATACTAGTAGTTCAAACTCTAACAAATATGCTCATAATTGTTTCCAGTTAATGAAGGGTAAGCTTAAATTACTAGATACAAGGTTAGAAGCCTTAGATACATATCAAACACATAGAAAGAGAGTAGTTAGTAGATTTTACATACAATAAACAAAGTTTCTAAAAGAAGGGGACTTAGCTTGAAAGGCACATCTTATTCTGCAAAATGACTAGAGAAAAGTAATATAGGAATTGGGATCATGATTTGCATATTATTAAGTTAAGAACAAGATCAAGGAAAAAAGGCTTGAAAGTAAGGCATTTGAAGCCTTATACTTTCCAACTTTCTTTCAAGTATAAAAGAAGAAATCTTGGGGACAATTATGTTTTATATTAATAAGTGGGTTAAAGTGTACAAGTTTTTTTAACTATAACTTGTACATTTGAAGAACTATTCCAAGTATGGGAAAGCTTGAAGTACTATTCAAGCCTCTGAATAAGTTACGGATCTACACAAGTTCCATGTGTTAGCATACAAGTCCCGTAACACAAAAGGCAGTCCATAACTTTCACCACTAAGAGCTTCTTTTATAGTCTTAGATTTAATTTAGGAAATAAAATTAAGATATGATATATTTCTAAAACCCAACTTTGGCATCTCTTTTTAGACATCACCTTTGATTTGATTTAAAGGATGATTCTTTTTAAATTTTCAAGTCGTTAGAAGCCTCTCATCCTTCTTATCTTCCTCAGTCAGTCTAATGTTTTGCACTTGTGAGATATCTTGGTGATTTTTCTTGTTCTTTTTAAGGGTAATTTTTCCAAATTCTCGACTATATCAACATCATCATCTTTAAGACTTTTTTTAGGCAATAGGATTAGATTTATTAAAAAGAAACCATAAGCATATACTTTTCAATAACAAGATTCTTCTTATCAAACAATTTATATACTTTGCTAGTGAAATAATACCTAAGAAAAATCCCTTCATTCTTTTTTGAATTAAACTTTTCCAAGTTATCCCTAATGTTAAAAAATAGTACTTATAACTAAACACTTTAAAGTAACTAATCTTTGGCTTCTTCTTATTCTAAAGCTTATATGGTATTTTATCCATAATTGGTCTTATATAGATTCTATTAGATATATGACATGTGATTGCTATGATTTTTTCCTAAAGATAAATTGCGAGGTCATATTTATTTACCATTATTCTACTTGTATCTTGCAATGTCCTATTTTTTCTTTTTAATAACTCTTTTTTATGGATTTTATTAGTATAAAATTATAAAAGATACCATTTTCTTTATAAAAATACTCGAGCTTTTTGTTTTTAAAGTTTCAAACAAGATCACTCCTAATTGATGCAATAGAGAGTTCTTTTTTTATTTTGAACTCTCTTAACAAACTCAACATATGACCCAAATTATTCATCTTTATTAGCAATAAATAATACCTATATGAATCTCCTAAAAATATTTACTATGATAAATGTATAAAATTTTCATCCTAAATAGCAACTCTAGTACGGACAAACAAATTTGTGTGAAATAATTGTAAAAGTCCAATACAGGTTACTGACTTTTTGCCCTTAAATGAACTTTTAATTTGTTTGCTTATTTGGTAAGCACCACACCTTTTGTCTTTCTCAAACTTGACTCTTTGAAGCCCATTGACAAGTTATCTAGAGTTAAGGCTAGAGATGAGAACCATGCTTGAATGTCCAAGAATTCTATTTCAATTATATGCACCTTCACTTATAAATATTAAGCAATTTATATTTTGGTTGAAAAAATATAATGCTATTATCAACCACTTTTAAAAAAATGCATGCCTTTCCTTCAAAACATACTTTATAACCTTTGCCCCACATAGTTAGCTTATACTTAATAAATTATGTTTTAATCTTTCTACTAAAAGTATATTGTCAATTATACTACGATCTTCTTTACCAACATTTTAATGATAATAATGTTAACCTTGGCGTTATCTCGAAATGTGGTAAACCATCCATCATTGTCTCTAAGAGTTATTAGAATGCATCACTGATCATATGCCTTAAACATCCACCACCTACATAGCCTTTGTTCCTTTGCCTAGAGACCTACAAAATAAGGTAATAAATTTATCTTAGTTTTCCAAATAAACTTGAGTCTTTAATTATTAGTTTCCTTGTTCTCTCAATCCATTTTATCAAGGTTTACTTACCACTTCTTATTTAAAGAAATAAAAATTATCAGTATGCCCAAAGTTACCACAATGATAGTGTATCATTGTTGGGCCCGGGTCCCGTTTCCTATCCCGAGGCGACCGCTCGGGGTCATCGAGTAAGGATCGCGAGGGGGAGAGTAAAAAACATTCAAATTTAAAGAAATCAACAGCGGGGGAAAAGTGGCAGGTTCACCGCAACGAGCGACTCGCAGAGATGGTTCGCCGGCGAACTCCCAAGGGATGCGCCGCGGTGAAAGACCGGCTCGCCGCAGCGAGGTCCCAATTTTCTGAGACCCGTCTCCCAACATTTGTACATACATACTAACACATACATCCTATCACATACACATTCAATCTAACTAAAAGTTAAACACACCCATAAATAAAGGAACTTCAATTCTTCATGTCATTACAATTCAGAGATTGAATTTGCGAACATAACACAATACATACCAAAGCTTAAAACAAATACATAAGGATGCTCAATGTTGTTATGCTTGAAAAGCTAACCAAAATCACTAACTTAGTACAAAAGCTTCTAACTATCTTGGAGTTTCCGATGCCTTGCA
>JANIJH010001241.1:0-13100 GCA_024520975.1 Erythroxylum areolatum | reverse complement strand
CATAAACTAAATATACTTACCAAATCAAGCTTTCAAATTCTTCAAATTCCCGAAAATCCCAACTCACGAACACCTACGGAAATCTCTCAAAATCAAACCCAACATTATCTTCTCCAACACTGCTAAAGGGAAAGATCAAAGACATGGATGGAAGGAAGCAAGGAGGAGATCACGAAGAAGGAAAAAGGCAAACTCTCTTCTCTCAATTCAAAGAACATCGTGGGAAGCAATTTCAAAAGCTTAAGGTTTAAATACAAAATGTTTTAAATGCTAAGGGCTGTTTGGTAAATTAATTGCCACAAGACCAGTCCGAACAACCTAAATCCACCTTCAAATTCTAATTTCCCCCGAATTCCAATGGCTCTAAACCCTAATTCCTCAAACCAAAATCCTAATCTTTCTGTGCCATTGGATAATCAATTTCAGAACCGAAAATTCAATTAATCAGTCATTAGGTCAATTTTTCGGTCCAGACCTATTACTCCGAAAATTCCAGAAAAAATTCCTAAAATCCTCAAAATTAGAAAACACATGATCATACACTTCGGTTTCATATTTGGAACTCCTAAATCTCATTTCTTTATTACAATTAATTTTTCAACGCTTACTTAACACAATCATCTCCAAATTACCAATTTACCCAATCATACCGGGAATATGTCATACATGTATGTACTCTCATATGCTAATGCAATAATTACCAATTATCAAATTATACATAACTAAATAATGCATGAGCATGCCAAATGCGAATGCACAGCCACTGTACCCATCCCATCGGTGACGGGATGTTACATTCTAGTCAATGAATAGAAGAGGAAGAGCTATTTGGTGAAAAAGGAGGATCTATAATGGAAGAAGATACAATAGAATCAATTGTCAATTATGTTAAATTGTTAGTGTTGTAAGACAGATCTATAGAAGAAATATTACGAAACAAAGATATGGTAGGGTTAAAAAAATTATGCGAGGCTTTGGTGACTCAAAATTATGATATTATGAAAAACATTTTATGTTCCAAAAAAGTGACATATCGAGATATTCAAAGTCTTGGAGATAGTGGTTCCTAAAATCTATATTCTTTATGCTTTATACCATACCCTAGAAAATAAGGTAAACGTGCTTTTGGTTTTAGTCTGATGTGCTTATAAGGTTGTAATAGAACAAAGTACACATATCTGAAAACTTTAAGAGATTGATAGTAAGGAGCATGATCGAATAAACACTCACAGGAAGAGATATTAACTATGATAGGAGAAGGAATGCGATTGATAATATAGACAGTAGTAACGGGACAAGAAGATGATATATGAAGTGTTCAAGTAGTGTTAAGAATATGTTTATATTTGCATTGGACTTGATCATTTTGTTGAGAAGTGTTTGAATAGGATCTCTTAATGATGTTCCCTTATTGATTAACAAAGTTGATGAATTTATACCTTTGTATTCTATGACATTATTATTACAAAATACATTAATCTTATAAGAGAATTGAGTTTAAATCATATTAGTAAAATGAGAGTAAATGGATAATAGTTCAGATCTATGTCACATTAGATAAATCTATATATAGTGAGAAAAATTACTGAAAAAGAACACATAATATCGCATGCTACCCACAATTTCATGAGATGTAGGACCCTAAATATCATAGTGAATTAGATCAAAAGGTGTTAAAGAGATAGAATCATTAAGAGAAAAGTTAAAATATAACTTTTAGTTATTAAGAGAAAAAGGTAAAATATGACTTTTAGATAATTGACAAGGGTAACAATTAAAATGTCCAGTCTTAACATGATCCAGAGTATCGCTAGAGATTAGAAACTCTAATATAGAAGTAGAAATATGACCCAAGAGAGAGTGCCATGTATAAGAAGTGATAAGATCAATAATAAGCTTTGAAGGAAGATTTAATGAAGTAAGCTCAAATAGCCATCCAACCTTGCCCTCTCCCAAGGATCTTACTCGTCTGTGGATCCTACATAATGCAACCACAACTTAAAAGGATAAGTAAATATCAAGTTAACATAATTGTCCAACAGAAATAAGATTTAATAAGAGTTTGGGAACAAAAAAGGTTTTAGATAAATCTAATTTAGATATATGAATAGTACCTATATGTTGTACATGTATAGGAAAATTATCAGTAGTGTGAACAATATGTGAAATAGACCGTATTATTAAGGATTCGAGAATGAAAGAATGAAATGTCATATGATTGTAATAGACAAAATTGAGATACTATGAATTTAAGATACTTAATGTGACAGATAGGGTTGAGGAGGAGAATGTACTAGAATTTGGTTAAAGTTGTTGAAAAAGGGAGTGAAGGTCCTTTAAACAAAATTTAGGAGAGATGCCTTTTGTTAACCTCTCAGTGGCAACAGTAGTAGTGGAAGCAAGCTAAAGAGACTTAGAAAAATTACCTAGTCCAGAGTTCTATTTGAGTCGTTTTTTACATTTAGAGATGTGATGCCCAGACTTTTTGCAATAACTACAAAATCCATTATCAAACTTCTTACTTGAGAAGTGAGAAGTTTGAGAAGAGGTATGAGTTGCATAAACAAAATTTTCCATGTGGAGCGTATTAAGGCAACTTTCCTCTAAGATGAGCTTCTTAATTACAATGTTGAGATTGGGTAGAGTTCCTCTATAAAGAAGAGAGCTACGAATGTGTCCAAATTCATCCTTATGAGTTAATAGTAGATGCCATATATGTTGATACTCTCAAAGATTTGCATAGATCACAACAATATCAGGGATAGGCTAGGCAAGATTGCCAAATACTAGTTGATCCCAAAGTTCCTGCAATTTAGACATATAACTATGTATTGTTTATCTACGTAGTTGTTGCATGCGAAGAATTCTCCTATATAACTAAAATTGGTGGACATCATCAGATACAAAATAATGATTCTTCAGAAAATTTTGTACCTCCTGAGCTGTTTCAAAATGCCAAAAGTTAAGTTTGATGGCTTTAACAAACGTATTTTGAAACCATGTTAAGATATCCCATGCTACCAATCATTCAGTGAATGCATCAATGTATTCATCTTTCTTTTAAGTGAGTTTAGGTATATTTTTAGTAGTAATACACCAAAGGAGTCTCCCTTTAAGAAAGCTACACATTTCCTCGGCACAAAGATAATAGTTGAAATCATCAAATATGACATTAATAAGATTGGGAATGTATTGAGGAGGTTTAGAGGAATCCATAGTGAATGAATATAATAAAATAGAATAAAACTTGCTTATAGAGATAGAATTAGATTATTCTGACCTCATAATTGGATTCAAAACATTGAAAAACCTTAGGAACCAATCTGGTTTACAAAGAAACTGAATAAAAATATGTTGAACTAGGCAATTAAAGTATTAGTCAACTCCTTTTAAAATGAACTAAACTGAACTAAGGAAGAGATTTTATATTGACACTTGGACACATCAATAGCAACATGTGGAAAACTGACATGTTAAATATTTACTGAGATAACAAAGAGTTGGACAATGATGTGACAATTGACGTGTATGCTAACACTGAGGTGATGTTGACTAGGATGTTGGATGATGTGGCTCCACATAATTTCTAACCTTTCATGACTAAATGACGTCGTTTTTCTTAGAAGATAAAGGACGTTGCTTATATTTTCTTCTTCTTCCAAATTGATGCAAATAGAGTTTTGAGCTCTCATACTATGGTTGGAGCATAAGAGTGCATGCAACGGTTAGTGCTAGTTGGACAATGATGTGATAATTAACATGTATGCTAGCACTGAGGTGATGTTGACTAGGATGTTGGATGATGTGGCTCCACATAATTCTAACCTTTCACGACTAAATGACATCGTTTTTCTTAGAAGATAAAGGACGTTGCTTATATTGTCTTCTTTTTCCAAATTGTTACAAATAGAGTTTTGAGCTCTCAAACTATGGTTGGAGCATAAGGGTGGATGCAATGGTCAATGCTAGCGTTTTTTGTAGTTTTGGAGTCTACTTAAATGAAAGATCAATTTGGTATATGAAAAATTGTATTTAGAGCATATTAAGAACCACAAGTGTATGAAAGGATGCTACATATTCTAAAATTTTGACTCCTTTTTAGAAAGGAGACTCTAATATCATGTAGAAATAAAGAGCAAAGATGAAATGATGAAAGACTTTTTGTGTTTCTGTGATATCTCAATATTATACGTCTATTTGTACATTTTAGGTGACTCCAACTAATTAATTACATAATATTAATGAACATGATTCTAAGAGAAAATTGAGGCTAAATATATGTTAATGTTTGACTTTTGAAGATTATGTTAATTGTTATTAACGTAATGTATGGTCAAAATTTTGATCACTAACTAAACCCTAAGTTTTCATCCTAATGTTCTCAAATTAGTATCTCATAAAAGGAATGAATGGATGGAAGTGGATTATGTAAGCAACTTAAAGTGAATTAGCCTCCACTGATCACTCACTCACATATATAAATCAAGATAATATCTAGTTGATTTTTCATTAGCCCTCAACTTATAGGAAACAATACACATTATTTATCTTACATCTATTTCACCATACTTGTATCAAATTCAAATTTTAAAAAAGATACATTAGCTAACTAATATAGTCAAAGGAATCATTTAAACTTTGGTCAAAGTAACAGATGAGCATTTATCTTACATTTAGACATCGGTCCAATAAATGGATAAGCACAGAAACAGCTGGTAATCTTGAAGACACCAATGTTTCTATTAACATTTTATACTAAAAGGATAGTATGGATCATTCGATATTTCTGCATGTATAGCTCACTTGCCTTAATTTACAAGCAAACCCTATGAAAACCAATCAAAGTTATGGAAAAAAATATTAAAGCAGTTAATAAATTCATGCTTGTAAGAAGTTATTATCATTAACAACATGCCAGAAATTAGTAACAAAGAATTCAAATGTCTTTCTAGTTAATCAGTAAGTCTAGGGTTTGGAAAAGGTCACTCTTTCCAGGAAATTTAGTTTATCATAGCGAATGGCGATATGTGTCTTTTGGTCTTCAGCACCGCAGATATCATCAATGAACATATAAAAGAGTTGAACTGAATTCAAGTCTATTCTTATGTGAAAAGAGCCAGGAAATTTGGATACTTTTTCTGTCATAAAAAATTATCATTATTGTTCTAAATTGCTTCACAAAATAGTTTGTGGTATTAGAAAAGTAATTTTTACTATTTAAACTCAAATTGTTATGTGATCAATTGTTAAGCATGTTATAGATTTTGTATGATTACTTTTATCTAATTTTAATAAAGAATTCTATTGAAATTATTAGACAAAAACGTAGTAAAAAGTTTTTTTAAAAAATATTTCTAATACTATTAAATGTTTTTATGTAATTTTAAGTAACAAAGATAATTTTTAGAATGAGTAAATCAAATAAAAAATTTATGTTTCACTCAAATTGATACAACATTTTTCAAATATTCATTTGTTGGTTTAGATGCAATATCACCAAAATGAATGGTTGATATACGATGTTTAATGGGTAATTTGGATTGGTTTCTATCAAATTTTTAGAACAACTCATTGATATTTATATAATGATTTTATTTTATTTAAACCAAACCAAACCAAACAAAATTAACTTAATCTAAATAATATTGGTTCAAGTTTTAATAATTATTTAAATTAAAAGTATATCAACATCTTTTCAGTCTTTTAATAAAATGATCTTTTTTTAACGCCTCAATGGAAGTATGTGAAATGGTTATCAATTTCTATATTAAAATGAGATGAGAGGGGAAAAGACGTGTGAATCCTTAGAAAAGATTATTAATCAACTTTTAATTAATTATTTTTGGACTTTTAGTTTGAAAAGATGTTATTGGATCAGTTTGCACTTGGAAATTACAACTAAGGTTTAAGGAAAGGAAACAAGAAGGTGTTAACAAAAAAATGAGTTCATGTCAATTTGTAAAACAGGGAAGAAGTTAGGAGCCCTATTTTACTAATCTAAGTAGTTACCTAGGTCTAAACTTGGGTGACAGTTCAAAAAGAATATTGAAATAATAGAAACCAATCATACAATTTAATATCTAGAAGTTTGTGGATTTACCTAGGGCTTTAAAAGATTCCTAGACTCTCAACAAATAATCTTAAATTTTAGTTTTAAAAAAGTGTAAGTTTTAATTTGTATCAGATATTCAATTAAAATAATATTTCTGAAAGAAATAAAACAAAATTCTTAAAGGAATAACAAAGATAAATGTAAAGGTTTTTATTTGAAATGATAGAGGAATTTTGAAAGAAAAGACTGAAATTTTAACTTTAAAAAAGTCTAAATTTTTAGAAAATATTTTGATGAACTTAGTTATTAAATTTGAAAACAAAAATATTGGAATAAATGTTATTATGCCAAGAACTCTTTGGATTCTAAATTATTTAAAGAAAATAAAATTTGATATAAATATTTATTAAATAAAAGAAAATCTTAAATTTGTAAAGGTTTAGAAATCCAAAACTAGATTCAAACCTATTTTGTTAACTAACCCTAACTGAAAATAAAACAGTAACATATAGCAACTTCTAATGGGTTTGAGGCCTAAACTTAAACAAAGTAATAAAGGTATAAATTTATTCTTGATAGACATAATTGCCCAACCATTTTTTTTTTGTTAATAAATCATTTTTAATTAAAAATAGGCTTAAAAGAAGGTAAAAGTTCCAATTTGCCCATTAACATTTGTCAAAAAGTCTAAGATGACCCCTGTTATCCCCTAACATTTCCAAAATAGAGCAATTTGCCTAAAAAATTGCTCACTTCGTCATCCTTCCATTAATATTAATATGGACATGCCAAACAATATGGCAGCTGACGTGTAATTAAATATTGACTTCTTATTTTTAATTATTAATATTTTAATTCTTTTAAAAAATTAAAAATCAAAACCTAATTTCCCCTAAAACCTAATTTCGGTTGCTTTTTTCCCTAATTTGCAGTAAATCCATAACATCTTCGTGCTTCCTATATCTTCTTTGATTGAAGAAAATACCTAATAATCCTTTATTCTTCTTACTTCTTCTTTATCAAATTTCATTAGTTTCTAGTAATTTTCTAGCATCTTCATTTTCTATTCCAGTTGCGACTTTATTCTCATTCCAGGTACATCAATCTCACTTATTTCTATTTGTTTAGTGTTTATGACCTATGAATAAAGAATATTTTGTGTTTTAGCTGAAATTCTTGTATGTAGAGGCAGAGACAGTGGTCTTTCTTGTAGTCCCCATATTTTAGATTACTAAATTGAAGGTTAATGCTATGATATTTTCATCTTTTGGTCCCTCGTGTATCATATTATGATTAAACTCTATTATTATATTAAAGAAATTCTATCTTTAACAATTTTACCAATATCTTTACTAGATTACGAAATACCATTGTAGTTTAGAAAAGCATAAGTTAAAACAGATGTAGTAATTGCAAGTTCACCTATTATTAGAAAATAAAAAACACCTTATCAATCCCTATTTTGAATATGTTTACATGAAAAGGGGATTACCATGCATTCAGCAATACAGTTTTTCTAGTTTAGAAATATAATTCATAAATATAAATATTACAAGAATGAAACCATATTAAAGGGAAATTAAAAAATCACCTTAAAAAGTTCCACTAATACTACAAGTCAATATTATAACAAAAAAAAACATATTAGGGAGTGAACTTTAGTGATGTGACAAGTAATTAGGTGGTGGAGGACAAAGTGGAGAAGCTTAAAAAGAGCTTAGACAGAGATGGTTATAAGGTGATTGGTAAGTGTTTATTGGCAAGTTATAACCAACCTTGGACTCCGCCTCCTTTTAGGACTAACAAGGTTATGATCCCTAGTGACTAGTAATGTAATTGTGTATATTCTAGTGAAGTCGAGATCTTATAGCATAAGTTTGTTTCCTTCTTTTAGTAATAGATATATGGATGGTGCTACATTATTTTTTACTCTACTGTTGCTTTTGGATTATAATATCATATAGATTTTGCAGGGTTTTAGCATTCTATCTTTTATGCTCTTGATTTGTAAGAGAAAGAATAATTATACTTTTACATCTGAAGATAATTTTAGTAACAAAGTAGGTATATAATCAAGCAATTCATTTAGTGACAAGTTGTTGAAAACTAATACAAAAAACTTGTTTGATTCTTTACTGTTTACCAATATATAAGAGTTCCACCATACTACAATTCAGTATTAGAACAAACAAAATCATATTAGAGAGTGAAGTTTAGTTGTGTAACAACAAATCAAGTGTTGGAGGAAAAAATAGAGAAGCTTAAGATGAGCTTGGATAGATATGATCATATGGTGATAAATGAGTGTTTATTAGCAAGTTATAACCCACCTAGGACTCTAGCTCCATTTAAGACTAATGAGGTTATGATCCTTATAGAGTGAATGACTAGCAATATACTTTTGTATACTCTAGTAAAGTTAAGATCTTATAGCATAATTTTGTTTCCTTCTTCTAATAATAGATAAATGGATGTTGCTACTTCGTAGCATTCTAGTGATACTTTTGGATTATAATTTGATATGCATGTTTTCAACATTCTATCCTATTATGCTCCTGATTTATAAGAGAAAGAATATTTATACTTAAGTGTCTAAAGATAATATTAGTAATAAAGTTGATATATACTTAAACAATTCATTTAATGACAGTAAAGTTGTTGCAAACTGATACAAAAAAACTATTTTATTCTTTACTATTTCATAATATAGAAGCCTTCAATAATATTTGATTCTTTACAATGAAATTGTGTAGTGATATGCCCAGCATATTGCCTCTGTAATAACATATTTGATTCTTCTTTCAAGATATGCTATTTTGTTCTTTTAAGATGTGCTACTTTCTTCTTTCAAAATATGTAATAGGATGTTTAATATGCCCAAGATTTTGTTTTCTTTCAATTTGAGTATATATTGATATGTTATTTTCTAATAGCATACTACCTCTGTAACAACTGTAAAAGAAGTTCACCCCTATAAACATAAAATATTCTTTATTCATGGGCTATAAACACTAAACAAAAAGTAAGATATGAGATTACTATACTTAGAGTGGAGAATGAAGCAACGATTAGGGTGGAGAATCAAGATGTCAAAAAATTACTAGTAACTAGCAAAAATAGATGAAGAAGAAGTAAGAAAAATAGGATTATTAGGGGATTTGTTTCAATTGAAGAAGATGTAAGAAGCACGAAGATTTGCTGTAAATTAGGGATAAAAGATGTAAATTGGGGATAAAAGTAATAAGGGTTAGGTTTTAGGGAAATTAAGTTTTGGTTTTTTATTTTTAAAAATAATTAAAATAATAATTAATTAAAAATATGAAATAAATATTTAATTACACATCAGTAGCCAATTAGTGTGCCCAGGTAACTTAACTTAACAAGGATGTAACATGTATTTGACAAAGGAGTGAGAGAGTGAGCCTTTTAGGGCAAATTGCTCCTTTTTTAAAATATTAGGGAGTAAGTGGCACCAGAGATAACAATAAGGCTCATCTTACTTTTTTTCCAAATGCTAGGAGACAAATTAGACCATTTACCCTTAAAAGAAATATTAGACTTTTAAATAAAATTATTTTTATTCATTTTTGTTAGGTTTTCTCTCTCTTCACTTATATCCTATATATATTTAAAAAATTAATATAAGTTTTATAGACTAATTAAGCCTGTATAGTTTTATCTACTTATATAAAATGACAGTTTACATTTTTTATCTAGATTATTTAGTAATATGTACATAGTATGCTTAAGGTTTTGACAAATCCTAAAATTTGTAGTTCCAATTTTTGAAAAAATTTGTGCAACATCATAAGAACTAGGATTACAAAAACCATTTAAATATTTTGAAATTATTTTTTTTCAAAATTAGTACTTTAAAAGGAATATTGAACTAAGGGATATTCCAATCAATGTTTTGATGATAACAAAAATAAATACTACTAATGAGTTTGTTATCTTGATGAGAAGCTTTGTAAGAACAAGATGAAATCATGCATAACTTAGGAAAATACTTCATGAAGTTGATAAAAGAAGAGATGAGTCTGCAACTTATAAAGTGAATACCAAATTAAGAATAAAAGAAGAACAAGAAACATCAAGGTCATTTTTTAGTTTATAATTTTAGTTGTAATCTCATTTAGTCTATTGATGTTTTAAAAGGCTTACCAACCATAAATATTGCACATCACTCCATTGCATAAGTCTTTTCATTTATTAAATTATAAATTACAAATTATAAAATGAGTAAAAGAGTAGTTTATTTTGATTATTAAATAATTTAAAAAATATTTAAACTCAAATCTAATTTGACCCGACCTATGAGAAGGGAGGAAATTTCAGAATGAGAGAGAGGGAGAGCCTAAATAACTTGCCAAATTAGATGAAATTAAGGGAATTAGGTCATCATCATATAAAGTGAAGTTTGCTTTAGATCTTTTAGTTACAAAACCTTAGATTTATTAAATATTTGTTTCTCCCTTTTTTCTTCTTTTCTATCTCAGTTTATCATGCAAATTTGTTTCTTCCAATTTTCTCTCTTATTTTTAAACATTTAAGATTGTAATAAGAAAGATACTTAGGAACCAAAATGAAAGAACATGTAGAAATGATAACAAAGTCAAACATCTTGAAGCAGTTACGAGAGTATTATATTCAATTCAACACAATTGGGTCTCTTTTTTCTTTCTTTTCTTCCGCTTCTAGCTCCAATCCCACATATTCAAGGTAAGTCAAAATCAGCCCCCTTTAAGTTTCTAGTGCCTTAATACCTGTTGTGTCATATTTTAAATGTCCTCGTTTAATATTGTGGTTATTTATATCGTTATAAGATCCTTTTCGCTTCAAAAAATGAAAATAAGGTTGACGCTTTAAGAGCAACTTGGGTTTGATGCATGTTTTCGTTTTACAATTGTTGAGCAAGTTTTACAATTTATAAAACCCTCAATAATCTACAAACGCACCGGTCGTTCTTTGTAGTATTAACAGGTCGATCCCACGAGGAGGGTACTAGCCTAATCTTAAGTCGTCTAAGGCTCAAAGAAAAAAATAAAAGGAAATAAAAACCTCACAAGTGAACACAAAATTTAAATATGAGAAATTCATTCAAGAATTGTAAAGCAAAAATTTCAACAAAACAGAATTAAATTGAGCAGTCACATAGGTCACAATGGAAATCCGTCAAGAGAGTTAATCAAGTTATGAGAGAGGGGATTTTACCTATCATTAATGCTAATCTAGTCATTCATGTGTTTACGGGGTATCAGTTCTAGACGGTCGTAGGATTGATTACTCCCTCTCGAGTTATAACCATTAAATCCTAAATTGTAAACCCTAATTGAATTATGGAAGTTACAATCTCTCAATTCACGAATTACCCATAATTCTAATTAGTTCTAAATCTCTCTAATAAACAATCAGGTCTTGCATAGAATCTCTCTCCATGAAATTATCGATTAGATTGATTAAATGCTCAACTAGATCACCTAACTTTTATTAATCTGATCTAATCATTTTTATCTAGTTTACCCTCTCAGTTTGTTACCAAAATATGTAAATACATTAATATAACATCCAACCAATAAACACAAAAATAACTAAATCAACTTTAACTCAAAGTAAAAACCCAAAGGAAAGTTTAGAATATTATCAATAACCCGAAATCTATTTCCATACAATCCATCTCAACTTTAAACATTTAAATGAAAAAGGAAATGTAGAGAAATGGAACTTAGGTTGGACAAATTGGGAAGGCAGTTGCGTCAAGATATCACTTGATCAGGGGAACAGCGACATCTGGACCCACTTCTTCTTCCTCCTTCTTCCTCATCTTCTCTCTCTCTCTTCTTTTTCTCTCTTTTTAGGGTTTCCAAGAGTAGTTGAATGTGAAACTCCCTTTATCCTTCTTCTTTTACTTCACAAATAGAGACTTTCATAGCTTCTTCAAACTCGATGTTCGTTGTCATCTATTCTTCTTCCCCATGCTTCTTTGAAGATTCGACATCATCAACTCTTACGAATTGTATTCTTGGTGGGTAAGATGAAGGAGGAATATAGGGAGGGTCTTCATTCTTTTCTTTATCCTTTTTTTGCTTCTCTTGGTCTTCTTTAGAGTGGGTTTTAACTGGTCTATCTGTTGGTTCAAATAACTCTTTCCTACTCCTAAGTGTGATAGCCTTAACTTCCGTGTTGCTTGAAAGACTTCCCACACTTTTTGTAGATAACACATTAGTAAGTTGTTCCACTTGAACCTCTAGGCTAAGAATAAAAGAGGCATGAGTCTTTGTTACTTGGTCAATTTGCCCTTCTAACTTCTTTTAGGCCTCGTCCACATTTATAAGCTTGTCCATAATCTTATCTAGTTTGGAATCATAGTCATTGTATTTATCCTATTGAAATCCATGTGACCTTTGATTTCTAAACTGAATCTTAGTATTATTAGACTAATGAAATTTTGGGTGGTTATGCCACCCTGACTGATATGTGTTAGAATAATAATTGCTATCTCCTTAACCAACTTTTGTTCCATTAAAGTTGAATTACTCCACGTTGTTGTTTTCCTTTAAGAAGCAATTAGTTGCGATATAGCTCTCTTGTCCACATGATTCATATTCGTGTTACATTGCAGTGATTGGAGAGGAAGAGGTGGCTTTTAGGCTATTCAATTGCTTGGTTAGATTGTCAATCTCAACCTGCAGTGTTGTCATTGAATTTGCAATAGCAATCATTCCTCCTGCGTCCTAAAAGGTTGACTGCTGTCTACTTCGTTATAATGTCTAAAGACAACTAGTGTATGTCATGTCTTCTAATAGATCGTGTGTTGCTTCAACTGTTTTCCTTATGAATGATCCTCCAGCAGCAACATATTTGGTGCTCCTTACAGTTGGATTAACTCTAGTGTAGAAGGCTTGCAATAAGAATTTGTTGGGTAGGTTATGATGAGGAAAACTCCTTTGTAACTCTTTATACTACTCTCATTGTAACACCCCACTCCCGAGTGACCCGAACCCGATATCGTTGGTGATATCCGAGTCCGTGCCCCGCGAGGGTGGCG